>PVIW01003169.1:0-180175 GCA_004026585.1 Noctilio leporinus | reverse complement strand
ATTTACAATAGCCAAGTGCTGGAAACAGCCTAAGTGCCCATCAGTGGATGATTGGATCAAAAAACTTTGGTACATTTACACAATGGAATTCTATATAGCAGAAAGAAAGAAGGAACTTGTACCCTTTGCAACAACATGGATGGAACTGGAGAGTATTATGCTTAGTGAAATAAGCCAGTCAGTGAAGGACAAATATCATGTGATGTCACCCATTACGGGACAATAATGAGCAAAACTAACAACAAGCGAAACAGAACCAAGTATATGAATACAAGGAATAGGCCTTCAGTGATCAGGGGGAACGGGGTTGGGGGGAGGGGGGAGGTAGAGGCAAAGAAGGGGAGCAGCTTAGACAAGAACCAGTATAAAGGAACCATGGACATCGACAACAGGTGGGATTGACTTTGGGGGGAATGGGTGGGTGGGGAGGGGGACAGAGGGGAGCAAAAAGGGGATGGATGTAATACAACAACAATAAAATTAAAAAAAAAAAATGTGCTTAAATTAAAATAGTGCCCTGTCAGCAACTTGATAACAATATAATAATGGCTATTTTGAGACAGTCTAGCCCAGTGATTAAGAGCACAGGCATTGGTAACCTGGATTCATTTCCCAGCTCTGTGTCCCATAGCTTCATGATCTCGGGCAAATCACTTAAGCTTTTCCTATATCTATTAAATATGGATAAAAACAATACGTGCCTTTTAAATCTTTGTGAGGATTGAAAGAGTTAACAAATGTAAAGTACTTAGAATGGTTCTTAACATGAATTCATAAATGCTCGATAAATATTAGCTATTGAGAGAGACTTTATAGCATATTATGGTTAGGGGCAGAGAGTTGGAAGACATTAACAGGGTTTAAATTCTGTTTCAGCCACTTACTGTCTGTGCAACCTGAAACATGTAACTCTACCTCCCTGTGACTCATTTTTCTTTTTTTTCTTTTTTTTTTTTTTCATTTTTCTTACTTATAAATTGTGGTAAGAGTATCTGTAGTTCATGGCACAGTATAAGAGCTGTAAAAAGTGTGGATTATTTCTTGAGTCTGAGAATTTATATCTCAGAACATTTATGAATCTTCTATATGGTTTCAAAAAAGATCAGCCAGAAATAATTTTTCTATCAATCAAGTCTTAGGTACTATTTTCTATATAATACAAATACAAAATGAAAACCAGTATTTGTAAGTGAGCAAAATGGGTGAAGGGATTCAAAAGGTATAAACTTCCAAGTATAAAATAAATAAATCATGGGGATGTGATATACAACATGGCAACTACAGACACTAATACTATGTTGCACATTTGAAACTGGTAAGGTAAATCTTAGAAGTTCTCATCACTGTAAAGTGACAGAGGTTAACTAGGCTCATTGTGATGACCATTTTGCAAGTTATACAAATATCAAATTATTATTTGTGTACCTGAAACTAGTGCTGTATGTCAATTATACCTCAATTTTAAAAAGAAGAAAGAGCAGATTATTAAACTACTAGAAATGAAAATATTCGGTGGGAAATATTCTGAAATGTAAAAGTAGCAAAACTATAATTATGACAGTTCCTGATGGATTCCATACCTTTAGTTTCAAGAGTGCTTTCTATTACCAAAAAGTACATCATAACCCCTTTAAAGCCATTTTTGAGCCCTTAACAAAGAACACATTGTTTACTCTGGACCAGTGGTTTTCAACCTGATAAGACCCCCCCCACCCCACCCCTGCCGACCCCTGATACACACTCACCTCAGAGATGCATTTGGCTGTTACAGTACTGGAGAAGGAAGAGTATGCAGGCTACTGACATCTAATGTGTCAAGGCCACGGATGCTGCTAAGCATCCTACAACACGTAAGACAGCCTGCACAACAAAGACTGAGCTTGAGAAAACCCTGCTGTGGACCAGAAGGGTTCATGACTTCCCATGGTCACATATCTATTATTAATATCTTAACTTAGGACAGGGTCTAAACTACACACTTAGAAGAAGCATAGCATCTCAGTACAGGATCCCTTAACTAGAGTAATTGATGTAAATTTGTAGAGCACTAGTAGTCAGTAATGCCTGTTTTCTTTTTGTGCGTATATAGGGCTTGTGACACAGGATCTGACAACCAACCTGCTAAAGAAAATCAACAAACAACCTGTGAATATTTTGTTGACAGCCTTTTTGAGGAAGCTCAGAAGGTTGGTGCGAAATGCTTATCTCCCGCTGAACAGAAGAAGCAGGTAAATGCCTTTGACTTGTTTATTTTTCAGTGTTCCTCAAAAGAGGGACCCTTCAGCGGGTCCATGAGGTCAAAACTGTTTTCATAATGCAAGGTGTTATTTACTTTGTCACCACATTGCCTTTGCCCTGATACTGCAGAAGTGCTGGGTAGCAAAGCTGTTGGCACCTTAGAAGGGATCAAGGCAGTGCCACCAAATACTGGTAATTACTGTTTGCTTTGCTTAAACTTACAGGGGGGAGAATAAACACTAGTTTCAGTTAAGAATGTTCTTTTTTTTTTTTTTTTTTTCGGTTCGCAGGTCGGTGTCCCCTAAGGCCTTCTTTTTTTTTTTTTTAAGATTTTATTTCATTATTTTTAGAAAGAGGGGAAGGGAGAGAGGCAGAGAGGGAGAGAAACATCAATGTATCTTTGCTTTTCACCTGCCTCCAGCCACAGATCTGACTGGAGACCTGGCTTGCAACCTGGTTATGTGCCCTGGCTGGGGAATCGAACCTGCGACCTTTGGGTTCACAGGCCGGCACCTTACCCACTGTGCTACCAGCCAGGGCTAAGAATGTTCTTGATGAAGCAATAAAAATGACAAATTGTATTAAATTCCAACCCTTCAGTACACATCTTGTTAATATTGTATGACAAAATGTGAAATACACATAAAGTTGTTCTACAATAAACAGAAGTATATTTTTATGAACAAGGTGCATTTTGTTTCTTACTGCTTTGCAGGTAGATATAAGTATAAAATTATGGAAAAATGGATTCACAGTCAATGATGATTTCAGAAGTTATTCAGATGGTGCAAGTCAGCAGTTTCTGAACTCCATCAAAAAAGGGTAAGCAGTCTGTAAATAGAAGGATATTTTTGGCATGTTTCATTTGGAAGAATTCCTTTTTAATCTTGTTTGCACATGCCTGCACATTCACTGGTACTTATAAATTCAGGCTTTCATAGGATGGGTTTTCTTACAGAGCTTTAATTTTGAAAGAAAGTGTAGGAATTTGAATTCTGATCAATCAAGATCTGACTTAAATAATTCACTTTGCCAAGAATTACTTAATACCACATCCTAGTTGTTATGTTTAATATTTATGTTTAAATACCTTTATAGTCTTTGAATTGTGATTTCCACTGCATATGTCCACATTTAGTTTATCCATTAATCAATGGACAAACATTTGGTCCATTTCCACATTTTGATTATGACTAATGGTACCATAAACTTTGTCTGCAAACTGAGTGTGCTCATATGTTTTCATTTCTCTGAGGTCTAGGGACAGAATTGTTGTTAATTCTATGCTTAACTTTATGAGGAATTGCCAATCTGTGTTCCAAAGTGACCGCACCATTTTCCATTCCCAGCAAGTGTACAAGAGTTCTAATTTTTTCATCTTCCCGTCAACGCTTGTTAGTGTCAATTTTTTTTAGTGATTTTTTTATAATCCTTACCTGAGGACATGCTTATTGATTTTTAGATAGAGGTAAAGGGAGAGAGAAAGAGATGGAGAGAAACATGGATTGGTTGCCTTCCGTGCGTGCCCTGACCGGGAATCAAAACTTTTGGTGTTTCGGGAGGACCCCCAACCACCTGAGCTGCACCAGCCACAGCTGGTGCCACTTTGTTGCCATTATTATTATTCCTATCCTGTTGGATATGAAGTAGTAGCTTATCGTGGTTTTGATTTGCATTTCCCTAATGACCGGTGATGTTGAGCATCTTTTCATGTGCTTATTAGTCATGTGTATACTTTCTTTCAACAAAATATCTATTCAAATGCTTTGCCCCTTTTTTTTTCTTTGCTTATGTTTAAAATTGAGTTATTTTGTCTCTTTTGTTGAATTGTAGGAATTCTTTATATATTCTGAATACAAGTCCCATATCAGATACCTGATTTTCAAAGATTTTCTCCCTTGCCCTGACTGGTGTGGTTGGTTGGGTGTTGTTCTGTGAAGAGATTCCAGGTCAGGGCACAGGCCTGGGTTGCAAGTTCAGTTCCTGGTCAGGACACGTGCAAGGAGCAACTAACTGATTGATGTTTCTCTCTCACATCAATGTTTCTTTTCCTCCCTTTCTCCCTCTTCCCCGATCTTTAAAAATAAATAAATCTTTAAAAATAATAAAAATTAAAATTTCTCTCCCATTATTTGTGTTGCCTTTTCATTTTCTTGATGTTGTCCTTCAAAACACAAAAGTTTTTAATTTGGTAAGATCTGATTTACTATTTTTCTGTTACTTTTGCTTTTGGTATCACATCTAAGAAATTATAACTTAGTCCAAGGTCTTAAAAAGTTACTCCCTCATTTTAATATAATTGTTTTAAAATTTTGGCCAGTGTCTCTGATTACTTTTTTAGGAAAGGTTGCTAGAAAAAAATATGAATTAAAGACATGAACATTTTTTTCAGCTATTGACGCTCATATTGATGCTTCTGTGCTGCAAAAACATTATACGGAATTGAATTTCTCTCCTTAGTGCATTTTTTAAGGTGTGACATCAATTTATGCTGCAAAGTACTTTTTCGTGTTAGTTTTTATTTCAGAAGGGTTGATAGTAACGTTTTCAGTATATACATATATATTTCTATATACTCGTATATGTGTATCTGTAATATACAGATTTTAAAATTGCTTTATGATATATAATATAATTAACTTTTAATCTTTTTCAAAATTATGCGAAAGCTGCAAGTGTAGTGTAAAGAACTTTTTTCCTAAAACCATTTGGGAGTAAGTTGCTAAAGCGATGCCTCTAAAAGCAAGATTTTTCCTACATAACCACTATACAGCCTGTATTGATATATTACTGCCATTTAATCCTCAGACTCTTTCTAAGTTTCACTGTTCGCCTTTATAGCAGAAGCATCCAATTCAGGGTCACGCCTTTTACTTAGGTGCCATGTCTCTTTAGGGTCCATCACAATGGGACAGTTTTTCAGGTTTCTTTGATATTTTGTTTTCATGACCTTGGCACTTTTAAGGTTACGGATCCAATGCACATAGAATGTCTCTCCATTCAAATTTATCTGATTTTGTCTTCATGATAGGATTAAGATTACATGTCAGGAAGAATATCACAGAAGTAATGCTATCCTGACTTTAATAGTCATTTTTCTTTCTAGTTTGACCCAGGTAACATGGATTCCTAAACACTGTGATTTTATCTTAAAGTTTTTTTGATTTTTAGAGAGAGAGGGAGGGAGGGAGAAAGAGAAGGAAAAAAACATCAATTGGTTGCCTCTCAAGTGCCACCAACCAGGACCTGGCCCGCAACCCAGGTGTGTGCTCTGTGACCTGGAATTAAACCAGCGACCTTTTCGCTCACAGGCCGACATTCAATCCATTGAGCTACAGCAGCCAGGCTTTATATGTGTATGAATGTGTTTATTTTTGGGGTCTACCCAGTTTGTTTCTTTGGGAAATTCATTCTTGTTGCATGTAGCTATACTTGGCATGAATTCCAGAAGTACTGTAAGAAAGATGGATACATTTAATTATGTAAATATTAAAAAACATGTGTCATGTAACTGGACTATAGACACAATTTGTACAAATCAGTAGGAAAAGGTTAAAAGAATATATGTTTATACCATTTGATCTACTTTATAACAGACTAATAGTGTGTATTTGGTAAAAAGGAATGACATATCTATATGCTAACATGAGAAGATTTCTATGGTGTTGTGGCTTAAAAAAAGCATTTGCAGGTAGTGTGTGTAGATTGGTACCATCTATGGCAAAAGAAAAATATAATTATGCAGAGTTTTATTATACATGTAGGGAAAAACCATCCAAGTTTTTATTAAAGTAAGAGCGATATTATAAGGACTGTCACTTTCAAGTTGAGATGTGTTTACATTTCTGATGCCTTGTTTTTTAGAACATGCACGTATTACTTTCTCTTAAATTTAAAAATTTGAGGTATTGACATACAGAAAAGTGCACAATCATAAGTATATAGTCAATAAATTTGTATTATTTCAGATATCAGAAAAAAATGTTTCCTAAAAGTTGGTTCAAGTTTGTTAATTTGTTAAAAAATTTCTCCATGTACCTTCTTAGCTTATAATTATAATTAATATATGCCGTAACATTGTAAACTTCCAAGTACCTTTAACAGATCATAAAATCCAACAGCTGTCTGCCCCTGCAGTGCCCCAGGCGCTGTTCTTGGGACTACCAGCAGCCTGAGTGGAACATAGGCTGTGCCAGACTGAAGCCCCAGGCTGAGTTCAAACCCACATTACTTTACTCTGTCCGTTGGGAGATGAAATGGGAAAACAGTTTCCAAAAAATGTAATGTTTCATATTTTATTTTTACTTGTTATTGACAGAGTAAATCTATATTTTTATTTAAAAATTGAAATGAGAACTTGATTTTTCTAGTACATTTTTAGCCCTATTCATACATCTATAAAAATGACCAAATTGTTTAAATTTAGCAGCATATAGTCATCACATGTCTCATGACTTTTGTACTCTAGGTACTGCTGAGTAACTCCAGCTGTTTATGATTTATAGTCTTAAACATTATTCTGTGTTGGTCTGCCTGGTTTTTGGTATTCCTACTATTCAACTATTTTAATGCATTCAGGTTTTTCATTGTAAAGATTACATTTTATTTTTGTATGTTTTTCAGTTTTTTTCTTTTTTTTTTTGCATGTATATATATTATGTTTTTCACAGAAAGAAAAAACACCTTGTGAGCTTGATCACTTTGTTTCTTTCCCTTCCAAGGGAATTACCTTTAGAGTTAGAGGGAACTTTTGATAAAGAGGAGGTGGATGTTCAAGTTGAAGATAAGAAACATGAAGTTTGTGTGTCAACCAAGCCTGTGTTCCAGCCCTTCTCGGGACAGGGTCACAGACTGGGAAGGTGAGTGGGCGCATAATCTGTGCTTTCCAGAAAGGGGAGCTTGACTGATATTCAGCCCATCATTATTTTCCCAGGTGGACTGTACATACAGAGCTAATCATTTCTCCCAATGGAGGTCATGTTTTCCACGTTAACTTTTATGAGGATGCCTCTAAGTTGTATTTATCTTCCTGTAAATTAACATAGCGGGCGCCACAGTAAAAATATCTTGGAAGCTTGTTTGATTTCATCAAATCTAAAGGGCCTGGTTACCGAGGATATTAGACAAAATCAGATGGGTGAAGCATGTTTCTTCTCCCTTTACCCACGCCTCTTGAGCGTTGCCATTGGAGTGCTAGCTTTGAATACGGGGCTCCTTCCGTTTTATACCTACCACTGCTTTCAGCATTGTGCCCTGTAATCAGTATCTGAATTTTGAGGTAATAAAAATGAAAAATGCCTGATAAAGTTAGTATCAGCATCAAAACCTTTATTTTTTTATTTATGTTAATGAAGATAAGCTTTACCATCAAATAGTAAATATGTGCAAAGATGTAAACAGCGTTAGTCATTTTCTTCCAGATGTTTGCCGTATCAAAACCCTACATTATTTTCAGAATTTGCAGTCTTCGTTATATCTAACTACATCTCATGACAGAATGTGCAAAGAGATTAGATGTGGGGTTACTTTTATTTTTATAAATTCTCATATATTATCAAGATTGGTAAAATATATACAGATTTGTCCGCATATATAAAAATATCTGGTTGTCACTTTCAGAATGATCAAAAAATACTTTGTTTCCTTTTTTTTTTTTTACCAAGGACTAATCTGTGTACAGGACTTACAATTTTTTAGACATTTTAGTCTGGAGTGAGTATAGATAAAGTCTGAATTATTCAAATATACTACTAACTGTATTTGTATAGCATGTTTTAAGGATTTCATTTCTTTTGTTAGAGACAGGAGAAAGGAGGGAGAAAGAAAGGGATAGAAACATGGTACCCACCCTCTGTCTCTGTGAGACATTTGTCAGTTGCCTCTCACTCGCCCCCAACTGTGAACCTGGCCCAAAAACCAGGCATGTGCCCTGACTGAGAATCAAACCAGTGGCCTTTTGGTTTGCAGGCTGACACTCAGTCCACTGAGCCACACCAGTCAGGACTTATGTAGCGTTTTTTACAAGCTCACAGATTACTGGGATAAGAAGAATTTCATTAGCTTTCTATTATCATATGTAATGGATATAACTAACATTAATATCTTTATGTTATTATCGAGGAAACAGTTGTGACTTACTAAAATCTTCCTGAAAGCTATGCTTAATGTAAAAATTTTATAGTAATTGTTTAATGACAAAGTTCTGCTTAATTTTTTTAAAAATCATGCATCTGACTTTATTGTCTGGATTTTTTTAGTGCCACACCAAAGATTATTTCTAAAGCAAAGAGTATTGAAGTTGAGAAGAAAAATAATTTGTCCCTTGTCCCACTAAACAACCTGGAACCCATCACTAGAGTACAGATCTGGTTAGCCAGTGGGAAAAGGATTGTTCAGAAATTTAACATGTCTCAAAGGTGAGTCTTTCATTTCATTGTCTCTCTGATGTTTTTTCCTAATTTTAATTTTTACTTCTTTCACTGAGTTCAGTTAAGAGTCACTTTAAGGACTAACCAAGGAAAGAATCTTAATAAACAGTTCTCTAAACATAATTATCCAATTTTTGGTACTCAAATACATACACAGGAACCATGTCCTAGACCCTTTTGGTAACCCACACAGGTTTATTAGTGGTAGTTTGTGAATTTGAGTTCAGTGATTAAATGGGAGAATTTTGTCTTTCACAGTATGCTGTGCTTCATTGATTCTGAGTTGCACAGTTTTTCATGGTTTAGCATCTTTGTGGTGTGTCTGTTTTTACATGGCAACCTTTGCCCTAGGGTTTGCCTCGGAGCATGCAGAGCAAGTGACAGGTGAACAAAACACCTCAGAGGACGTGGTAGAGCACTTTTTGAAAGAAATTCTATATCACCAACACAGCTGATGATTCAGAGGGTGGGTACCATGAAGATCAAATCAAAAATGATTCCAAGGTCCAAGATCCGAATAACGTTCAAGTGTTAGGAATGACTTCCTTAACCATTTCATTCTACTTATGTTATGGAAGCACATGAGCGATTTGATCAATGTTTGTATAAAGTTAAAAGTGCTCTTTCAGTAAATATAAAATAAAATAATCTGGATTTTTTAAAAAATTATTATTTTCAGAGAGAAGGGCAGGGAGAGAGGCAGAAAGGAAGAGAGGTATCAATGTGTGGTTGCCTTTCACCTGCCTCCAGCCATGGACCTGGCTGGAGACCTGGCTGAAGACTTGGCTGGAGACCTGGAGGATTTTTTAATAGTACATAGAATGATGTATCTTAAAATCAGTGGCATCTTAGTTTTAATGAACCGTGTACACACTCTTCCTCTTTCCTTAAATACACACACATACTTAGGTGAATATAACTGAGCTAATTTCAAGATTGCAATGATTATTTTATTTTACGTAGTGTTCATTATACTTAGATTCCACATGCACTGTTAAGGATCTTCCTAATTGGATTTTTAAAAATACTTTATTTATTATTTCCAGAGAGAGGGAAAGGGAGAGAGGCAGAGAAGAAGAGAAACATCAATGTATGGTTGCCTTTCACCTGCCTTCAGCCATGGACCTGGCTGGAGACCTGGCTTGCAACCTGGTTATGTGCCCTGGCTGGGAATCAAACCAGTGACTTTTGGTTTACAGGCCGGCACCTTATCCTCTGTGCCACCAGCCAGGGCTCCTAATTGGATTTGAAGCACAGCATGACCTGACTTTTAAGAGAAACCTGTATCGGTGTAGGATTATTACTTGGACCATCCCTGATCCATTCAGAGCTATATATGTAGACATGTATACTTTCTATTCTAGAAACTTTGAGATATATAAAAGAAAAAAGATAATGATCTATCAATTAAGTTTCCACTGAACTGTTTTTAAGCAAATCTCAGATTCCATATAGTTTCCTATGTAAATATTTCAGTATGTATCTCTAAAAGATACTCTTTAAAAATGTAACCATGATACCCTCATCAGACCTAGGATAATTAATAGTAATTCCTTACTATCCCCAAGTCAACCTTTAAAAGACAGCCCAAATGATCAGTTCTCTCATTATAATGTGAGTGTGCTATCTATTTACCACAAGTTATTACTTTAAATTAGCCAAATCATATTTTCCTAAAGTTATATTAATAGTTGGTGTTATTTTACAGGATAAGCCATGTCAAAGACTTCATCGAAAAATACCAGGGGTCTCAAAGAAGCCCTCCCTTCTCCCTGGCCACAGCTCTTCCTTTCCTCAGACTGCTGGATGAAACACTCACGCTAGAAGAAGCAGATTTACAGAATGCTGTAATCATTCAGAGACTCCAAAAAACCACCGAGCCTTTTAGAGAACTTCCATAACATTGATTTTTGAAACACTGAGTGGAAAGTTTGCAGAGAAATGATGGTTCTAAGTGGACATGCAAACCGAAGTGGGGGAGTCGGGTTCCCTGGACTTTTGATTTGAGCCCTAGTTACCTCCCTCTGGGTGAGAAGATCAGTAGGTACAAGTAAGGAGAGTAAACTCTGACTGGAAACTATAGGCAATGCCCTGTCTCCCAAAGGCTCCTCGGAAAAATATACTTATTTTCAAATACTAGTTATTCAATGGAAGATATATTAAATGGCGATATCGTTTAGTATCTTTCATGTGGTACAACTCAGCGAATATGTTCACAGCATCATTCATTTAAGCATCATTCCTGAACAGCAGTGATTCCGTTACCTGTTAGCTGTTTCAGAATTTTTAAATAGCAATATATTAAAAACTCTATGTGGCGGGTTAAAAGCATCCATGTCATTATTTTATACCTTAGATACAATCCAGAGGCTGGACCTGCTTTCCCTACAGCTATGCCTAAACCTCAGCGTGTTCTCAGTTTGCATTTCTACCGGCAGAATATTCATCTGACGGTCGTATCTAAGATATTTTTCATGTCCGAATAGAATTATGTAGCTTAGTAAAATGTCAGTATTAATCTGCCTACTCACATTTCTGCATTTTCGAGAAGCTGAACTTTTTTTTTCAATTCTTTTCTCTCCAGGAATCCCAACTTATCCCCTATTTCATTTTCTTTCATAAGCAAAGGACTTGTTCTGAGCTTACATTTGGAGAAAGCCATTCATTGGAGACCACTTACTTAGAACCCAACATGGTGGGGTCACATGGCTAATGAATAGTTTTGCATGCATTATGTAATGGATGGTTTTCTATTCTGTACATTAGGGTCAACCTGTGTTTACATGAAAGGATTCTTATTACGTTCTGATATCACCAAGGAAAACATGCGCTTTTTCTTAGACTTTAAAACTGTCTTTAAAACAAACTTCAATATGTCACTGTCAGATTAAATTCCCTCGCCCAGAAATACTTATTAAGAAGCTTTTTTGCAAATAATGTATTGACTCATACTTAAAGTGAAATAGTCCCTGAGTGTGCCAAGTCACTAAGTAGTATAATGCTCATAAGGCACTGGATATCTGCTGGGAAGAGCAGTTTTCAAACTTTTTGATCTCAAGGCATTTGGTTTATGTAGGTTATAAATACACCATATTAAAATTAAATTATTAAATATTCCTTTAAAATAATAAATATGTTAATATAAACACTATTTTGGAAAAAAAAATGTCTATGTTCAGAAAAAAAGATTGAGTAGAAAAAGTGGCATTGTATTCCATTTTTTGCAAATGTCTTTCCTGTCTGGCTTAAAGAAGACAGATGGAATCTCGCATCTGCTTCCGCCTCCAATGTGTTGCGCTGTCACACACCGTGTAGCCTCTCATAAATGCTACTGTACACTCATAAGAAAGTGAGCAAAACAAGTAACATCTTAGTATGATTATGAAAATAGTTTTGACCTTGCGGGCCCCTTGGAAGAGACATTCATACAGAGCAGCAATTTGCAGCGATTCTCAAGCCTTGGTGTAAGAATCACTAGGGAAGCTCTTCAAAATGCCTATTCCTGCTTCCTACCGCAGACATTCTGATTCATCGTATCTGGGCTGAATCCCAGATCTCAGCAGTTTTCATCCGTTAGATTCTTAGGTATGCAGTGGAAGATGGGGCCTTCAGCAAACCCTGCTCTAAGGCTTCCATTGTAAGGAAATAAAACCAGGCCTCCCCACGGGCTGTGGAAGACCCTCCACTGACACTGGGCTGCTGGTCTTCTTAAGTTTATCTTCGTCTCCCAGTATTTCTTAGACAGCTCCCCTTTAGCTCTGAACTAATCATGGCATAAGCCTATACTTTATCTTCTGAAAGCACAGCCAAGACAAGACTGGAACATTTAAATGAGGTTTTTACTAACGGCTCAGGAACAACAAAAGGGAAGTACACACACACATAAACTGGATGACCTGTTTTAAAAGATACATCATCTGTGTGAGGTGGATTTGAAGAATGCTTGCTTTCTAACTCCCGGCCTTCTAGATGACAGGCCTTTTTATTAGAAAGAGGAGAACAAAGGGAAACCTTTTCCTTTTGTTATCTACTCTCGAGCAGATAAATAATTGCAAATAAATATTATCAGTAATGTTTACAGCTATGATAGAGCCCTCTCTCTAGTAAAACAAAAAGAATGACATTTTAAAAAATAATGAAGGGGCAGTAAAATCAATGAACTTCTCTTTCAGGTATGAAATAAGATAATTACTAGTATATTTTCAAGAACAGATATCAAGAGATATTTCCTATAGGCCTATCACGAAGCATTTTATAATTTCTATTTGCGTAATTATAGTCACTACGTGATTCTCCATTTATTTCTATAAAGGGGCCTCTCTCATTGGAACTATTGTCTGTACTTATAGAAAAGCCTCTTTCATGGATTTTCCAGTTTATAATTATTTAACCAGAAGACACATAGGAGGTTCTCCTGTGTGTCCATGTAGAAGGCACCCCAGTCAGAAATCCTTACAGGGAAAAACCTGCCACCAGCAATAACCTTCATTTTTGTAGCTGTAAAAACGTTCCTTAATGTGAATAATATCCTCAGAAGTTTTCTAAAATGAGAATCACCTGATAAAGCTTTTTACCTGAAAGTTTTCAATTGTAAAATGGTTAATTACGTATGTAATTTAACCAATGTATTGGTTAAATTACTATGCATTATCCAGGTTATAAAAGTAGATCTTCTTTTATACATTTCTCTCATTCAGAATACTTTTTATTACATTTCATTGTGCTGAAAATATGTTATTTATGAATCTATTTTAGTGCCTTAAAATACTTTGAAAGCAATCTTTTGCTAATGGTTGAAGAACTGTTGTTTAAAGGATGAAATACTATTTATTAAAAGATCTGCGAAATAATTTATATTTGTTTGGTATAAATATTTACATATAGGTGCATTTGTCATTTTTATTTGGCAAACTCATTCCCTTTGAGAATTCACAAGTATTTATCAGGTGCCTTCTGTTTGCCAGGTACTTTAACTAATGTTACTTTCACTCAGTACTCAGAAATGTTAAAATGTGGTATTTTAAATGTTAAAATGCGATACTAACTTAGCAGTTGTGTTTACTTGTTAAACCATCTTTTGTGACCCAAGTTGAACTATAATGGTGACTTCATGTCGGGTATACTTCTTTGTTCTTTTCTCTTAAGTACAAACCATTTAATTAAAATTGCTCATCACAGTAAATATTCAAATAGCAGTGTTTTGTTCAGTAGACTCCTTGTTTGCTTTAAATGTATTTTTTCACAGATAATTCATATATGTTGTAGAAAGTTATAAAATGCAGATATGTTTAAATGATCTTTAAATCACCTATTCCACCACTCAAGATAACCACTGATAATATTTTGGTGTGTGTCCTTTCAGATATTTTTAAGTATATCCATCTTTAGTTTTAATTAAAAAACCAGCTTTTGAGGCCCTGGCTGGTGGCACAGTGGATAGGTGCCGGCCTGCGAACCCAAAGGTCGCTGGTTCGATTCCCAGCCAGGGCACATAACCAGGTTGTAAGCCAGGTCTCCAACCAGGTCCATAGCTGGAGGCAGGTGAAAGGCAACCATACATTGATGTCTCTCTCCCTCTCTGCCTCTCTCCCTTCTCCTCTCTTTAGAGGTAATAAATAAAATCTTTTTAAAAAGAGCCAGCTTTTGGGTTATTGTTATACTGCTATTTTTTTTTTAAGATTTTATTTCATTATTTCTAGAAAGAGGGGAAGGGAGAGAGGCAGAGAGGGAGAGAGACATCAATGTATGGTTGCCTTTCACCTGACTCCAGCCACAGATCTAACTGGAGACCTAGTTTGCAACCTTGTTATGTGCCCTGGCTGGGGAATCGAACCTGCGACCTTTGGGTTCGCAGGCCAGCGCCTTAACCACTGTGCTACCAGCCAGGGCCTTATACTGCTATTTTTTGACATCTAACATATTTGCCTTTAACTGAAAGTTGCATTAGGTACATGCCATTACTTTAAGTATAAGAATAGCTATTAGAAACAAATACCTTTTATATTAATTACATTTTTGTGCAACAGAGAGATTGAGGAAATTTTTTTACCCAATTCAAAATGAGGATTGTAGTAGCATATGCAACAAAATACAAATACTGGAAATGAAATGTCACCAGACCTGCTAAAAAAGGGTATTAAGTAATGTAATTAAAAGTAGATTGTGTTAAAACAGTTTTATGTTTAATTTTCAAGGAATTAAATATTTAGCACATTCATTAACTGACTGTTCTTCCACTTTTGATAGGCCTGCAATCAAGGGAACAGAAGGTTCCCAAGGCATACTTCATAATATCTACAAATGCTGAATCTAATACAATGTTAATTATCAATTATACCTCAATTTACAAAAATAATTAAAGGGTAGAAAGTAGAATGAATGGCGTGCTTTAGACTAAGTAGTGGACACTTTAGGCTCATAGATTCCTATATTGTTAATCTGCCAGTCTCAGGATGTAACTCAAGGTCTCAAGATCACATTTGCATTTCATCCAGTAGGAAGAAACACACTCCTTCCCTTAAAAAAAGAAAAAGAAAAAGAAAAAAGAGGCTTAGGTAATACGCATACTTTGTAATTCACCCATTCAAAGTTTTTAGTATATTCACAGGATTGTGCAGCCATCACCTCAATCTAACTTAAGGACATTTCCATTCTTTCCAAAAGAAACTCCAAAACTCCACCCACACCCAGGAGCAGTCACCCTCCACCCACAGTTCTAGGCAACCGGAAACCTACAATCCACTTAGAGGTTGACCTGTTGTGGACATTTCAGGTAAATGTCATCATATGCCATCTGGTCCTCTGTGAGTAGTGTCTTTTTATTAACTTTTTTTCCTTTTATTCTAGAGAGAGGGGAAGGGAGGGAGAGGGAAAGGGAGAGAAACATCCACCTGTTGCCTCATGTATGACCCGGACCCTTCAACCAGGGACTGAACCCACAACCCAGGCATGTGCCCTGACTGGGAATTGAACCCTTGACATTTTAGTTTGTGGGACAATGCCTAGCCACCGGAGCCACACCAGCCAGGGCTAGTGTCTTTCCACTTAATGTTTTTCCAGCTTTATCCATGTCCTTCTTGTCGTTGAATAATAATCATTGTATGGAAATAACCTACCACGCTTGCTTAGCTGTCCACTGATGAGCATTCGAGTTGTTTCTACTTTTTAGCCGTCATAAACAAGGTTGCTAGGAACACTTTTGCTTAAGTTTTGTGTGAACATGTTTTCATTTCTTGGGAGTACCTACTTAGGAGTGGTCTACTTAGGAGTGGGTCATATGCTACCTCCGTGTTTAATTTTTAAAGAACTGCCAGTTTTCCAAAGTGCCTGCCTGCCCTGCGTTACATGCCATTAGCAGCAACGGTACGGTTTCTCCACATCCTTCCCAACACCTGCTGTTGCCTTTTTTAGTATCGCTACCTGCCTGGAGTGGTATCTCCAAGTCTTATATTTACCTAATGACATGAGCGTCTTTTCATGTCCATCTTTGGGGAAATCGTTATTGAAACCCTTTGCCCATGTCTAAATTGGGTTATTTGCCTCGTTATTGAGTTGGCAGAGCTCTGTGGTCCAATGCAAACCTTACGGTTTGCAAATACTCCATTCTGGGGGTCCACTGGCTGGCTTGCAGCACCAAGGTTTTCATTGCCATGTGGTCCTTTGGGGCTCGTGCGCCTGTCTTGTCTGAAAAACCATTGCGTGACTCATGCATGTGAAGATTTGCTGCCGGTTTCTTCCGCGAGGTGTGAGCTGTAGCCTTGACCTTCTTCAAGTTCCATGCGTGATGTAACGCCCTTCTTTGTAAGAGCCTTTCTGGGTGCCTGCGCCCGTCTGCTCTCCTCCGCTGGCCAGAGCTCAGCTGCGGGGCGCTTCCCATGTTCTGTATGAGGCCGCAAAATGCATCTTGCGGGCATCCGATATGCAGTTTAGCAGCTTGCAAGCCTTTTCAGCCATAACCTTAGTCTAAGTCAATTCCGTTGCTTCGTTTCTCAAATGAACTCACTTGCCGACGAATGGAGCCGTGTTCTTACCTGGTGAACTTGATTGAGCTCTAGGTGTTTCTAACCCTGGGGGAAGAGGGAACCTTCTCAGCCTCGCTGTTTCTCCCGTTCCCTGGCGCCCGCCCGCCCCTCGCCGCGCCCCCTCGCCCGGGAGCCTCCCGCGCCCCCGCCGGCCGCAGGCAGATAACACGGCCACTGTCGCCGGCGGCAGCTGCGCGATGGCGGCGTCCGCGGGAGCGACCCCGGCCCCTGCAGATGAGGTGCCAGGGCCCCGACAGGAACCACGCACCCGGGAGCCCGGCTCGGTGAGCTCAAAGCGGGGCGCCCCAGGGGAGCTGGAGTAGCCAGATTGGGGTGGGGGTGGGGGGCTGGGGACAGAGGGGTCCCAGGGACACGGGGACACCGTTGTCCAGCCTGGGGCAGTCTTGCAGGGGCCTCCGCCTGAACTGCCCCTCCTGCGGTTTGACACCGGAGAGCCCCGAAGCTGAGGATATTCGGGCGCCCCAAGGAGAATAGCATGTGAAACTGAGTCCCAGGCATGAGTAACCTGTGGATCCATTCAACTAATCAGGCAGGCCGGGGACCTGTCCCTAGTGTCCCCATTCCCATCCTAGGGTTCTGTCCAGCCTGCTCCAGATCTTCCCAGGTAGATCTTGCAGGTGCGCCTGAGAAGACAGCCTTCCTTCCCCAGTCCCCAGGCAGGCAGGCTGGGCTTAGCCACCTTCTCAAACCCTGGCTTTGTCCTTGCGCCAGGCTCTCCTTTGGGAGATTGTCCCCAGAGATGTCCTTCCTGGCCCCCAGGCCCCGGGCTGCTGTTCGAGAGCAGGTGGGAGCCCAGGGGTTGATGTTGCTGGGACACTCATGCCGCAGGGTGGGTATATGGGAGTTGGTGTCTGCAGAATGTCAAATTCATTCTGGCTCCAAGTAAACGCATCCACTGTCTGTGGCTTCACTTGGCCGCCACCTCCGTTTCCTATGCCTCTGCGGCTGCGACACCTCAGAGCAAAGGACTGCGGCCCCCAAGAAAGACATGTTGATTACAGAGGCTCTCTGAGGACCCTCATTTTCCAGTGAAGTTTAGAAATTCAGGATGAGATTAATGGCAAGAGGGAAAACTAACATTGTCAATGAAGTACCAGCATTTAATTCTCTTAAAGACCCTATAAGGTCACATTATCTCCATTTAACCGGTGAGGACACTGGGGCAGCGACGACCCTCCCTGGTCACATAGCTAGAAATGGCAGGTGCAGAGTTTGAACCCAAGTGTGTCTAACACTTGTGCTCAGCCAACCAACTGTGACGGGTTTATGATTTAAGTACCTAAAACCATCAATATTCCAAGATCATCTCATAGACCTAGTTTCAGCTGGATTATTTTTTCCTATATTTCAAGTACCTTCCATGTGCTTGCTAGGCATATTTAGGGGGAAACCAAAATCCCTTTCTGGGGTGGGGCAGGAGAGCTATCATGGTGGATTCTGCCTATTAAAAGTTTTCTGGAAGTTGAAATAATGTTCGCACAGTGTCAGTAAAGGAGACCACATCCTGCTTCATGTATGGTTCTCTTCTGTGAGTAGGAAGAGTGTGCAAAGGATGTGATAAACTCTTATCTGGGAAGCCCTTCCCTTCAAAAGAGCCTATGTGGGTGGCCTGCAAGATACCAAGCTGGATGAACCCATAGTCCTCTACACTCCCCACCCCTCCCCAAGCAAAGATGAGACTGAAGAATTCCCAGCATCCTTCAGAGAAAGGGCCCTTTGCACAGTGTCTTCATAACATTTATTCTTTCAACAAATATACGCATACTGAGCATTACTATATATCAAGCATTGTTCTAGGTACTGGGGACCTGCGGTGGTAAATAGGTCATGCTCTGAGAGAATGTATATTCTGATGAAGAAAGGCAGAAAATAAATAAGAGTGTATCAATTAGTAAGTACAATTGAAAAAGAAACTTGAGTGGCCAGGGAAGGCCACTCTGAGAAGGTGACATTTAGGCTTAGACTTGAATAAGAAGGAGTCAGCTCTGGAAGGGCCTGAAGAAATGGCCTCTCAGACAGAAGGAACAGGAGATGCAAAGGTTCTGAGGCAGCAATAGACTTGGTCAGCTGGAGGACTAGGAAGGAAGATCTGATGGTTGAGGAGAGCTATCTAAAGAGAAGGGGGAAGGGGAGTGAGGCAGATTGGGTGGGCTCTTACAGGGTTATATGGTGAGGACTTGGAGGGTTTTGTTTGTTTGATCCTTTTTGATTTTGAGCAAGAAAGAGAGAGGGGGAGGGGGAGGAAGAGAGAAACAATGATTTGCTATTCCACTAATATTTATGTTGTCAGTTGATTCTTATACGTGCCCCCACCAGGGATCGAACCTCAACCTTGGTGTATGAGGATGATGCTCTAACCAGATAAAACTTGGAGTTTTATCTGAAGCTTTCTGACAAGCTGGTGGAGGGTTTCGGGCAGAGAAGAGACACAATCTTACTGTTATAAAAAGATCACTTTGGCTGCTGGAGGGGGAGTGGGTAGCAGGCACTGCAAGCAGAAGCAGGGGAACCAGTTGGGAGCGCTCACGGACGGATCAGACCAGGGCATCGGGAAAGGGGAAGCGAGGGGGACTCCGGGTCGGCGTCCTGAGATGCTGAGTGGACACTGGGGTCACAGTGCAAAGGGGACAACAGGGTTAGGAGTTGACAATAGGGTGGAAATCAGACTGTGTGTTTGGCCATGCTGAGCTGACATGCCTGTTAGGCAACCACATAGGACCATGAGTAGGCAAATAATTGAGTCAGGAGTTCGCTGGGTAGCTTAGAGCTTGAGAGATGTGAGTGTGTGAGTGTGTGAGTGTGTGTGCGTGTGTGTGATCTAAACACATATATACATTTGGGATCATGAACATCATTGCAGTGGTGGGCTGGTAAACTGTCTCTCTAGAGGAAACAACCCTCTGATTTGTAATGTTCGCTGAGTTCAGTGGTGTAAGTACTCTCGCTGCGGCTGATTTCAGGCTGCTAGTCATTCAAGAAGGGGCTGCGAAAGTCCTAAACATGGAACGACCTGCTCCTGGAGCCACGGCCTCATTTGCTCCTGGCTTACCCTGCGCAGCCCTGACAGGTGGGGCTCAGCTGGTCAGGCGTCAGCCCTGAGAGCTAAAGGTCCTGGGTTCCGTGCCTCCCGGGGTGCTTACAACAGGCGACCGACTGATGCTTCTTTCCCTCTCTTTAAAAATTCAATTTGTAAAAAATCTTTAAAAAGAAAAACCAACCCTGTGAAGTTGGCAGGTATTTTCTGTGTGAAGGCTTTGGGAGATCAAGATCAAGATCACGCAGGGACGTGGTGGTGAAGTTGGGGGTCCCCTGACCCCTAGTCCACTCCGTCTCGCTGACTCAGGAAATAAAACACTGAAGCGGGAAGCACTGAGGGGGAAATAGAGGAAAGAACTTCCCCCTGGAAAAGTTTAAGAGGTCATGTTTAAGGAGTTTTTTCTCTCTTCTTTGGTCTCACTTCCCTTTCAGATGATTTGGCGCAAATTAGGACTGAGAGGTGACACAGGAAAATCCCTCAAGATGTAGGGATTCAGGATGCTTCTGGAAGCCGGGGGTGTGTGGGGAGGTGTTTGTCGTGGGTCTGGGAGGGCGAACTTAGCTCCTGTGTCTCCCCCAGGACAGCAGAGCTGGTCGCCTCTCATTCTGCACCAAGGTGTGTTATGGCATCGGCGGGGTCCCCAACCAGGTGGCTTCCAGCGCTACCGCCTTCTATCTGCAGCTCTTCCTGCTGGATGTGGCGCGGGTAAGTGTGGGCCCAGGACTCCTGGTCCCATCTTCCTCGGCCTCTGCTCCTCCCACCCCCAACGTCCTTCACAGATAGCACTTTTTTTTTTTTTTTTAATCTATTTATTAAAGGTTTTATTATTTCCAGAAGAGGGGAAGGGAGAGAGGCAGAGAGGGAGGGAAACATCAATGTATGGTTGCCTTTCACCTGCCTCCAGCTACAGACCTGGCTGGAGACCTGGCTTGCAACCTGCTTATGTGCCCTGGCTGGGGGATCGAACCTGCGACCTCTGGGTTCGCAGGCCAATGCCTATGCACTGAGCCACACAGATAGCACTTTTGACCCAAGATATTGAGGGCAACCTCCTCAGGGATGTTTTCCGCAGGCTGTTTGTGGTGGGAAATGGGAAACCATGTGAATGCCCAACAGTAGAGAAGCAGCAGGGTAATAACTAGCACTGTCTGCATATAATAGACAATGATGGAGCCGTGGAAAGAACGTGTTAGATCTATATCGGTTGATTTGGAGGAATTTCCATGATGCGCTGTCAAGTGAGAAAAGTTAGTTTTAGAGAAGAGTTTGTAAAACGATCCCGTTTTAGCAAAACAAAGACAGGCCCCATATGTGTATGTGCATATAGTATGTATGTGTGTGTGAGTCAGCACATGATTTAAAACAAGCGTGGAGAAAACTTACAGCAAACTACACCAGGCTATTAATGTTGGCCATACGAGGGAATGGTGGAGGATAGAGTCAGCTAAAAAGACATTTTAAATCAGGTGTTAATAGTTTTTTTCAATGACACAGAAATGTTTGCATGTACAGAAGATTATAAATTACAAATGTATATAAATGCATGAAAGGATGATCAAGATGCTTCTGGAAGTTGTCTCAGGATGGTGGGATTTCAGAGGAGCTTTGCTCAGTATTTTCCTGTACGGTTTGAATGTTTTTTTTTTTTTTTTAAGATTTTATTTCATTATTTTTTAGAAAGAGGGGAAGGGAGAGAGGCATCGAGGGAGAGAGACATCAATGTATGGTTGCCTTTCACCTGCCTCCAGCCACAGACCTGACTGGAGACCTGGTTTGCAACCTGGTTCTGTGCCCTGGCTGGGGAATCGAACCTGCGACCTTTGGGTTCGCAGGCTGGCGCCTTAACCACTGTGCTACCAGCCAGGTGAATGTTTTTATAGTGTATCATTCATGTAATCAGAAAAATCAATAAAACGGTTTTGTTATGAGACAAAAGGTCTCTGACTGTCAACTTGTGCACCACCCTCCTCGCACTGGGTCACCTCAGATGAGAGTCCCTCGTGTCCTCTCCCAAAGTGACCGGGCATGAGTAACAATGACCATGTGCCAGGGTGTGGCCATCAGCCTCCCCATCCCCCACGCCTTCCTTCACTGAGAGCCCCAAAACACCTTCACACTATGCCTCTGGCCCCAGCCAGGCTGCCAGCTCTCCATCCTGGTGGGCGGGCAGCCCTGGCCAACCTCTCTACCTCTGCTGGTCCTTGGCTATCTCCTCCCCTGTCTATTTCAGATCCCTGCTGCCCAGGTGTCACTCGTCCTGTTTGGAGGGAAGGTGTCTGGGGCAGCTGCTGACCCCGTGGCTGGGTTCCTCATCAACAGAAGCATGAGGACAGGGTCTGGGCAACTCATGCCCTGGTGAGCAGCCCCATGGTCCTAAAGGTTTGGCTCCCACCCATAGCCTGAGGTCACTGTATTTGTCACAGCTCTGCTTCTTAGTGGGAAACCCTGTGGATGGTTAGAGGACAAAATAAGATAGCAGGTGATGGGACTGACATTAGGTGACAGTACTAGACTGGGTCACACTGAGTCATGTAGGGGCTCAGAGAAATTCTGGGAGGCTTTCCCTCACCAGATGGCTCAGGGCAGGACAAAGCATCCAAGACCCCCAGGGCTGGGCCAGAGGCCTGAGTGTGGCCAGGGTGGGCTGGAGGCCACGGATGGTCTCGCAGAGTAGGTACAACTCTTGGTGTTCCAGAATCCTTGATACAAGGAATGGTACCACCAAGCACCCAAGTGTCCTGGCCAGAGTCCCAGCCCTGACTCCTGGCCAACTTCATGTCCCATTGGACCTCCACATCCATGGCTCACCCAAGTCTCAGCCTGGAGAGTCCAGGGACAGAGGGGTGAGGTTGCCCCAGGCCTGACATTTTGTGGCCCCGGTCCTAGAGCTGTGGCCATTCCGTCTCCGTGGTGTTCCCACAGGGTGCTGGGCTGCATGCCCTTCATCACCATGGCTTACTTCTTCCTGTGGTTCCTGCTCCCCTTCACCAGCCTTAGAGGCCTTTGGTACATGATCTTCTACTGCCTATTCCAGGCCCTGGCCACGGTAAGCAGGTGGCCCTGCTTCCTGGGCCTGGACCCCTCTGAAGTGTGTGTGTCGGGGGTATGTTCAGGAGGGTCCCACTGTTGGCACCTGCTCACCAGTGCCTAGCCACTACCTTTGGCTCCTCCTACCCACCAGGCTGGGTGGCCCTCCTAACCTTAAGTGCTTGATTCCTGGCTTGAGAGGATCTGCGGGGACTCCCAGCCTGGAGCAGGGCCAGGCTGGGGCAGGAGGTCCCCTTTGGAAGTCTAAGCTGAGGAGGCCCATCTCCGCCACCCCCCACCCAGTTCTTCCAGGTGCCCTACACAGCGCTCACCATGTTCCTGACCCCCAGCCCCAGGGAGCGGGACTCGGCCACTGCCTACCGTGAGTGTCTGCGTCGGGTGGGAGTGGGAGGGGCGCTGCCAGGGCCAGGGGGCCAGGTGGCTGGAGCTCAGTCACCTCAGCACTCACTGTGTCTCAGGGGTGACCATGGAGATGGCAGGGACGCTGATGGGAGCTGCGGTCCACGGACTCATCGTGTCTGGTGCCCACAGTCCCCACAGGTGCGAGGACACTGACCTCGAGCTCCCAGGGCCAGTCACCATCGCCCCCAATGCAGTGAGTGCCCACATGGACACACCCCATCCTCCCACTAGCCCTGCTTTCTCCTCCGCCTGGTGCTTTCTAAACATAAGCACACAGCAGTCCAGTGGGCCACCAGGGGGGAGGAGACCCCAGAGAAGAGCAGGGGAAAGGACAGCAGCTTGGCTTGATGTCCTTGCACAGCTCCTGTGACCCCCTCCCATCCAGCCCTCATCAGCGGGCCCCGCTCTCCACCCCCCATGTGACGGGAGAAGGGAAACCCACAGCAGCACCCGTCCCCTCGAAGCAGGTCCCGCATCACCCGCTGGGGCTCCCATCTATTCCAGCCATCGAAGTCATTTATCTTCTCCTTAGGCAAATGACATCGCTGTCCCCCAGAACCCTAGGGGTTGTCCTGGACTCCTTCCTTGCCCTCGGTGTCCCATTCCTTCCTATTACCAAATCTCGTTCACGTTTCAGGACAAACACTTCTGCACGCACTGCCATGTCCTGGCCTCTGCCGCCACAGGCCCCTTCCAGTCACTGTCGGGGTGAGGGCAGAACCAAGGGTGGCCGTGGCCTTGAGCTGGGGAGGAGACAAGGCAGGGCCTGGGCGCCCAGAAGTGGGGAGTGGGAAGCTGAGAACACCCCCCCAAAGGTTCAGACATTCACGTGTCTCTCGGTATTCCATTACCTTCACCGGCAAAACACAAGTTCATAGGTGAAATCACCAACAATTTCCAGACAGTGATGGCAGAGCATTAATCCCCGGGGCAGGGCCCTGAGTGCAGGCCGTGAGGCCCTGCCCTTTTCCCCTGCCTCCCTCCCCAGAGGCAACCTCCACCTGGACTTGGGTGATCGTGACTTCCATGCATGTCTTTGTATGATAGGCACACTGTCTCTTTTCATAACGTTTACCTGGGTCACGGTGGATCACACCTACTTTCTCCTCGTGGCCTGTCTTCCTCCCACACTTGCAGCCCCTCACTATGGACACACCGGGGTCACTTATTCATCACCGTAACCTCAGGGTCCAGCATGTAGAAATCAGCAACAGTGAATGTTTGTTTTGATAAGTGACAGAGGGAGGAAGGAGGAGAGAGAACTGAGACCCTCAGACCCCTGGTGGCAGGAGGCCCAGAGTCAGTAGGAGAACCATCCTGGGCGCTTGGCTCTCCCTCTCCTGCTGGGCTGATGGGGAGGCGTACCCAGCATTCTTGGGCTTGGGCTGAGGGTCCCTCTGCTCCCTTTGGGAGGTACTCCTGCCATGCCCCTGGGCATCCTTACCTCCGTGGGCCGGAGACATCGCCCCCACCCCAGTTCTGTCCTGTTCCACAGACTTGTCTCTACTCCATTGCAGCCGCGGTGGTTGCTGTGACTTACCCCGTGTGCACCGGTGTGCTCCGCCTGGGGGTGAAGGAGCGACCAGGTACAGAGGTGGAGGCGGAAGTGGGGCAGTAGAAAGGAGCTGGGTTTGGTTTTGGCTGGAAACCCTGCCAAGCCAAGATGTCACCTTCCTGTGTTGCAGACCTCTCCGCCCCAGCCTCCGGCCAGGACACAGGCTTCCTGGCTGGACTGGGCCTCACTGTCCGACACCCGCCCTACCTGAAGCTAGTGATCTCCTTCCTGTTCATCACAGCTGCCGTTCAGGTACCTCTGGCCAGGCCAGGCCCCGCTGGCGTGGCTCCAGCCAGCCATGCTGACCTTGCAGGGGTTCAGGTCCAGTCCCATCCCCGCTGGAGAGACCAGTGGCCGGCATGTGGCTCGGACAGCCTGGCCCTGGGAGGAGGGAGACCCAGGGGTTGAGGGAGGCCAGGGTCCAGGCACCAGGGCAAGTAGCTGGGGTGGTAAATCCTACCCAGTCTTAGCTGCACAAGGGGGAGGGCAGACTGAGAATGGTGTTTATACCCATGTCAGGGATAAGCATCCTTGGTAGGGGTGGGGACGGCACGAAGGTGGCAGCAAACCGAGTTCAAGGTCCCAACACGAGGCCAGAATTCAGCCCGGGCCTTGCTCTTGACTTCGGAGTCCTGCCCTTCCCCGGACATGCCCCTTCCTGTCGACTTCCGCAGGTAGAGCAGAGCTACCTGGTCCTGTTCTGTACACATGCCTCCCGGCTACATGACCACATCCAGAGCCTGGTGCTGACCATCCTGGTGAGAGGACCTGGGGAGACAGAGCCAAGGTTGCTCGGGGGCCTGAGTTGGGGACATGTGTGGCCCTTGACATGACGTGTGGCCAGAGTGCTGGTGGTCAACATTCCAGGCTCACCTGTGGCCTTAGTCACCTGCAATCGGGCAGCAGGTGGAGGCGGGGTCAAGTTCGTGGAATCCATGCGTTTGGTTCCAACCACGGGTCCAGGGGGAGGTCAGGGGTCCCAGGGGAAAGCCAAGGCTTTGGGGACCTGGGCGGTGAGTCGGCTCTGTCTGCGCACAGGTCTCGGCTGTGCTGAGCACCCCGCTGTGGGAGTGGCTTCTACAGCGCTTCGGGAAGAGGATTTCAGCCTTGGGGATCTGTGTGAGTGCGGAGGGGCGCGAGGCTTGCCGTGGGGGGCGGGGGTTGCCCTTCCAGCCTAAGCCTCCTGGGGCCAGGAGGGCAGATCTGTACTTGCGCTCCTGTCCTCGTGCCCAGCACCGCACCGGGCGAGGGACCATGGGTGAAGACAGGTGTGTGCGCAGGAAGGAGCAAGTGGGGGCAGGTGGGGGGAGCCGCTCGCGTGTCTGTCTCCGCAGGTGATGGTGCCTTTCGCGATCCTCTTGGCTGCTGTGCCCACGGCACCCGTGGCCTACGTTGTGGCCTTTGCATCTGGCGTGAGCATCGCTGTGTCCCTGCTGCTACCCTGGTAGGCTGGGCGAGGGGAAGGAACGTGGGAGCTTCGTGTCCTTCGCACGGGTCTGCCCTCCTGCCTGGGCCGCTGTGCCCAGCCTGTGCCTGGGGCTGCTGTCCCACTCGCAGGGGATGAGCCACCCGTTCCATCCTGAGAGCCCTCCTGAAAGAGCACCGGACAGCAGGAAGCAGGAATGGTGGGCAGCCAGCGGGTGGGGTAGAACCCCGGCACTCCTACCGCCTGGCTCTCTGGGCCAGTTCAGGTCCTGGGCAGTGGGGACTCTGGGACGACTCTGACTTGGTCTCGGCACCCAGAGAATTTGCAGGTTGGTGGATAAAAAGGGTAACTCTGCAGCCCCTCGCCCAGGTCCATGCTCCCTGATGTGGTAGATGACTTCCAGCTGCAGCACCAGCACAGCCCAGGCATGGAGACCATTTTCTACTCATCCTACGTCTTCTTCACGAAGCTCTCCAGCGCCGGTGCCCTGGGCATCTCCACGCTCAGTCTGGAGTGAGTCCCAGGGTTGCGCTGTGCCAGAGGCACAAGACTGGTGGGGTGGGAAATGGGCAGAGACCCCCAGCCCAGCCAGCCGGGGGACCAAGCCCTTCCCTTTGGGGAGTGGGGGGCAATCACCTGCCCCGGGTTACACTGTGAATGTAGCTGAAAGGGGCCTTTCTTAAGGGCTGTGCCCCATCTGAAGCCTCAGCCGCCCACATTCTCAGCTCTCTACGAACTCCTCTGACCAGCCCATTCCAACACTCCCATCCGCGGTGGTCGGGCTGATGTGGCCAAGAAATGGATTCAAGTTTCAGGATGGTGTGGAGCTGGGGGACCTGGGACGCCTCCCCCAGGAAGCCAGGCTTGGGAGCATCTGAGCTGGAGGCATGGGATGTTTCTCCAGGTTTGCGGGGTATAAGGCAGGAGCCTGCAAGCAGACAGAGCAGGTGGTCGTGACACTCAAGGTCCTCATCGGGGCCGTGCCCACCTGCATGATCCTCGTTGGTCTTTGCATCCTCATGGTCAGCCCCACTCCAAAGGTGCCACGCCAGGACGCTTCCCGCCGGCTGAGCCTTCGGAGGTGGGCACCCCACACACACGGTTACCCAGAGCAGGGCTACCCACACCCAGGGACGCACCCAGATGTGTGCTGATGTAAGACTGACCAGGCCTGGGGTCCCCGGGCGGCACTGACACCAGCGAACAGTCCTGCCTTTGGAGACTTTCTTTAGCGTCAGTGACACCATCTTGGTTTTCTGCTACGCTGGTCCCCACCCAGACTCCTTCCTTTCATAACCTGCTGGATGATGGTAGGGGAGGGCACCCTCGTTCACCTGTTCCTCTTCCTCTCCATAATCACGAGCACCTCTTCTACTTGCTCAACCGTGAGAACCTCTTCTGCTTGGTGACTCACATAGCTGTCCCCATCCCAACCTTCCTCTCCCTCATACTTCTTTCAAGTTCCACATCTGTACATCTGGCTCTCATTTGGGCATCTCCATGTGAGGCCACACAACCATGGCGGTTGCTCTCAATGAGCCTCACTGGGATTCATCTTCTTCTCCAATTGGCTCCATCATCCTCCGGCCTGGGAGCCAGAACCTGGAGATCGATCATCTTCCACTTCTCCCCCCACACAGGCTGTCCTGAGAGCTTGCAGAGCCTTGCCCTTCCTCCATCCAGGGTACCGGTCCCGCTGCAGGGGCTACCTGCCACTGGCTTCCCAGTGGACCATGGGACCTGGAAGGCTTGAGCTGTGTTTCTGCATTTTCATGCCCCAAGAGCCCAGCACAGAGCCCGAGACCAAGCAAGTCTGGACTTTACTGACACATGTCCATGTGCTTGCAGGTGCTCATGTGCTTAACAAACATGAGCCATGTCCGTACGAAGGGCCACACAGGGGAGGCAAAGTGGCATCATCGGTCCCTCACTGCTCAGTGTGGCTGGTCTCAGACTCCAGCCAAGTGTCACTGATGTCGTGCGTCACATTCAGGGAGTGCATATGGGTGAACTGCTTGATGGGACTTGGAGTAACAGGCTTGTGGCTTTATCCACAGGGGTACTGGGGCTGCTAGGAAGACAAGCAACAGCACTGACACTTCTACAGAGACCCCCCACCCCTCACCCTCTGGCTTCTTTCCCTTCCTACAGGAGGACCAGTTACAGCCTGGCGTGAAGTGTGCGACCCCCGTGAACCGACCAGCATCCCCTGGGCTCAGAGTACCCCCTTTTTCTTGGCTGTTTATAATCCCTCCTTTGCAGCTTACACATGACCTTCTCGCTGGGATATGGAGTCTCCTGTGACCTCAAGGGACTGGCCTGTCATTTCTGGCCCATTGACCACTTCAAAGAAACCTGTGCCCTGACTACCCAGCTCCAGGCAACGTCTGACCTGGAAAGCATCCCAACAGCAGCTTGTCCTGAAAAACAAGGCCCCCCGCTCCCAGCCTGGTCTGCAGACTCCCTGTGGGAAAGCCTGGCCCAACAACCTGCTGACTTCAAGGACAGACACACAGACAGACCTCTTGCTTCCCTATGCTCCAGGGAGCATGTGACAGAATGACAGACACCACATGACTGGGTAGCATGGGGACAGGTGGACATGCTGGGGATGTTCAGTTTGGAGAGATGCAAACAGACGCAGTGCACATGGGGACAGCAGCGGGGTGAGAAGACCGAGCACTTTCCCTTTACTCAGACGGGCTAATGTCCCCAGAGGTGGACACACACTGATGCTGAGCCACCAAAGATCAGCCATTTTTAGGAATCGTTATTTTTGTGGAAGTATTTTTCTAAACTTTCATAGAAAGTATAGGAACAGTCTTCTAGAGGCCATACTTTGGGGAAGAAAGATCCACTGAGGTTTCATTTTTTTCAAAAAACAAACTTAGCTCTGGCTGGGGTGGCTCAGTGGACTGAGTGCCTGCCTAGGCACAAGCTTGGGTGGAGGGACAGATCCCCACTTGGGGGTGTGCGGGAGGTAGGCAATCGATGTATCTCCCACACATCAAATGTTTCTCTCCCTCTCTCTAAAAATAAATGTTTTAAAAGAAAAAACAAACGTGTATCTTCTATTGAGTCTATAAAATGTGACGGTGGCCAGCCAGGATCATCCTTCCTACCTTTTTTGGAAACTGTCATCCCAAAGAGGGAAGGAGGGGTGCCTGATGTCACTGAACCTAGCTATGTCCCCAGCTCTGCATTTCCTCAGACCAGGGATGCCCTGTGGGACAGGGTTCCTTCTGTCTTTTGTTCCTTCTGTCAACAGGAAGTTGAGGCTCTAGCAGGCCGCAGTGGCTCTTGTGGGCGGGGGCATATGGAGGGTTGGGAGGCTGTGGGGACCCCGACACCCCAGCAACTCCTCCTCCAGAAGTCCAGGCGCCTAAAGGGGAGATCAGGAGGTGCAGGCTTGCGCCCTGGGCGTCTTCCCAGCCCCATCTCTGTTCCCTCCATGGGGTCAGCTCTCCTGAGCCCACCATCCAAGGCTAAGCACCTTCCCACTTCCTCGTTGGACCTTTGGCTGCCCCTTAGGTGCGAGACTCGCTCCCGAGAGCGCCCGAGCTCAGGCCCAGGAGGGAAAGGACTCACGGAGCGTAGAGCCTCTGGCTCCCTCCATGCTGTGGCAGGAGAGGGAGCTGCCCTCCTCGCAGTGCGAGGGCAGAACATGGCCAGGTCTTCCTGATGCTGGACTCTCGGGCCCTTGTGACACAGACATGGGCATCTGATCCTTGAGTCCAGGGCGCCAGAAAAGGAGCTGGGCTCAGCTTCTCGTCATCGTCCTCTGACTCAGGAAGGGCCTGACAGGGAGCTCAGCTTACCCTCCGCTGTGCACACACAGAGGACAGTTTCACAGCGTGGGAAAACCACAGGGCCACACGGGAACAACTCCCGGTGAGACACCGAGCAGGTAGTTTCTACTGTCATGTTACGTATGCTTTGGAAACTTGCGCAATTCAGGAAGGCTCAGAACTTGTGCCGGATTTTATGTCACCTCTATTTCCCAGGGGTGCAGCCTCAAGGAGCAGAGCTACACGGTCCAGACAGCAGCAGGGCCATCCCTGGAGGTCCGGGTTAGGCCTCAGAGGCAGCGACCCCCACAGGCTGCCGAAAGGGCCTCCCACTGAGACAGGATAGTAGGGAGCTAGGAACTGTCCTTGACAAGCAGAACAGGGGAGAGACGGACAGCTGAACAAGGAACAAGCTATTCACAGCCAAGTGCAGATGGGGCCCAAGGCAGGACGCCCCAGCGCCTGGAAGGGGCCAAAACTGGGAAAACAAGGACCTCGCCCCGGGGTAACCCCTCCTCCCCTGGCCTTTCCTCCCAGGAGATACCATCTGGGCCTCAGTCGTATTTCAGCTCCAGACCCAGAACCACAGCAAAACCAGGTGGGCGGTGGCCAGAAGCAACTGCAAACACTAAAGGCGCCCTGCACTGTCACCGACCAATCAGCGGCGACCATGGCTGGAACGGGAGCACCTGGAGAACTGCTGGACATTCCGAGGCCTCCCGAGAGTCCTGCCTGCTAGAGGTAAAGGCCTCAAGACAAAGGATGCCGCCCAGGAGCTCTGCCTCTGCTAGCAGCGACGTTCCCTCCTTCTCCCCCAACTTCTTTCTTCACAGGTAAGCGTCTCCGAAGCTCTATGGTGACGGGCAGCTGGCAGTTGGTCCCCTGGACCTGTCCCCAAAGCCCCCTTTTCTCTGACTTCCCAGTGAGCTAAGGCAGCCCAGCCTGGGCTCTCCTGTTGCTTTTTCTATGCTAAGTCCTTCCTTGTTTCACTGTCCCCACTTTAATAAATGGACCATCATCATCACCTGGACTCATGTTGTGAAATCCTTCCTACACGAAGACGAGAACCCACAAACTACAGCTGGCCCTAGGCAGCCCCACTCAGGGCCAGGAACACCACCACTTCTTCCCCACAGCCACCCTACAAAATGGGTACCAACATTCTCATTTTCAGAAGAGAAAACAGGCGTAGAGAGTAGAAGCAACTGGCCTAACGTCAGTTGGTGGCGGAAATGGCCTTGAACTCAGTCAGCCTGACTCCAAAGCTTGTGAAGACAGCCAGTGCTTTTAAGCATCCGTTACAAACCTGATCGCCAGCATCTTTGCCTCGGCCTCCTGGCTCCGTTCCACTGTAATTCCCATTACTCTACCCAGACCTTTGGGTCGCCTGCCCACCGCGCCTCCCCGCATGTCCACGCGCCTCGGCTGACACCTGTTCTCAGAGTCCGTCCTCTCTTTCAGAGGAAGGGACCTCTCCTTGTCACCAAGCCCAGGCCGGGCCGACTGCCGGCCAAGAGCAGGATCTCCCCTTGCCCCTTTCCTCCCCACCCCCATGCAGATCACGCCTTGCTCTTGCTTGAGACACCCAGCGGCCAGCATCCCTGCCTAACGTAGGTCCTGTCAGCGGAGTCGCCACCAGGCCTCAAGGCCTCCCAAGAGCAGGGGGCTGCTGAACCATCACCTCCTCAGAGAAGCCTCCCCGGCTTGCCTGTTGGAGACCTTCCTCCTCCCGCAGCACTCGCTAAGCTCTACAGCTTCGTCTGTAGTTAGTAGGACCTCCCTCCATGTGCAAGTTTGTTTATCAGCAGCTTGTTTATTGCTTGACACGCCTGTTACAATGCAAACTGTATGAGGGCGAGGACTTTGACTTGGACTGCTATGTCCTCAGTTCCCAGAAGCAAACGTTCAACATGAATTCATGTTTGTGGAATGAGCAAGTCTCCATAGTGCCATCATCCTCCAGTAGTTAAAAACAGATCAGCCTCTCCTGTTCCCTCGGCTTTCTCCTCCCCAAACAACCTGCATCACTCTCTCCCCCTCCGTGCCAGGCACCACAGCACTGTCTCCTTGTCCCCACGTGCCAGTCCCTCCCGGCCCATCACACCTGCCTGCCTCCCCACTGAGGAGACAGTGCGGTACGGGACAGGAGTGGACTACACAGGGGAACTGGGGGGCCCTACAGATGGTTCCCCTTAAGTGCCTACCAGCGTGTCGATTAAATGCACGCAGGTGTGCTCCCCTTTGGGCACACTCGCACACCCCTTCCAGAGTGCACTTTGCTTCTTCTAGCTGAAGCTCTGAGGGTCCCAACTCGACCTGCACCCAGGGGAACGGTGGAGAGCGGCAGCTTGGAGTCTGTGACTTTTACCTCCCAGCAAGTCTCTGCAGCCCAGCATGGTTCACTTCTTTTCTATAACTTTTCTAGGGAGCCCAAGTGGAGCACCACCCAGGCTCTCTTCTGCTGCAGCTTCAATCCTAGGACCTTCCTGGTTTCACTGCCCCAACGTGGATAAACATACTCACTGTCACCTGGACTCGTGTTGTGACCTCTTCCTGCATGAAGTCAAGACCCCACGCACAAGCAGCCTGCCCAAGGCAGACCCTCTTCCGGCTGATCCCTTTCAGGTGACATGTCCACCAGAAGAAGAAATGCAGGGACAATACAGCCTTGGCTGGTGGCACAGTGGATAAGGCCCCAGCCTGCGAACCCAAAGGTCGCTGGTTGGATTCCCAGCCAGGGCACATAACCAGGTTGCAGGCCAGGTCTCCAGCCAGGTCCCCAGCTGGAGGTGGGTGAAAGGCAACCATACATTGATGTCTCTCTCCCTCTCTGCCTCTCTCCCTTCCCCCCTCTCTAAAAATAATAAATAAAATTTAAAAAGAGACAACAAACATACAGAAAATCAAGAACATTTCTGCAGACCAGCAATAATCACAAAGAAAATAACCATCAAAACATTCACAACAGGGTGGGCTGGGCAGAGGAGGACAAAGGGGGAAAATGGTCAACTGTGATAGAATAACAGTAAAATATTGAGTAACATTCCCAACAGCAGCACCAACGATGAGTGCGTTTATTGGATGCAGTCACACGGCTCTGACCAGTGAAATGCTGATTCCAACATACACCTGGAGGCCTGGGCCTGTCGTTCCCCGGGGACAGCGCGGCTGCCTCAGGCTGCGGTCCCCGCTGCTCTCAGGCAGCCGATGCCCGCAGTGGCCTCTACCTCCATTACCCTGGCAGCTACCTAATGTGTCTGAACCACAAAGTGGGCCCCTGCTTCTTTCCTATCCCCGCTCCATCTTCATAAACTGCACCAGACAGACAGGAGTCCCCAAAGGTACAAAATATTTCTTTCCAGATAATTTTAAAGGAAATGGAAAAAACGCCCACGTGCTACTGTGGCGTCTATGGCTGAAACAATTTATCTGCAGATGGGCTCCAGCCACACTCTGATCAATTTGTGAGGCAGCAGTAAATTAAACTCGGAACTGTTTGAAGGCAGTGAGAAGTGCTGTCTACCTGAAGTTGGGCTCGGGGCGCTTTCCACATACTAAGCTGGCCCTTTAGCCCATAATTATAGTAAGTGGTGCCTCAGGTTCACTGAAATTTCCAACTTTCAGGAACATTTTCTGTCATAGACGCTATGCTGGTCTCTTTTAGACTTGAATGGAAGAAAAAGAAAAATACGAAAATTAAAGTGACAATTTAAGAGTTGATTATGAGGAGAAAAACCGGATATTTTTATAATTCCGAAACTGAAAAACAATTCAGGGAGAGAGAATCAGGAGTGGCAAAAACAGGAAACCATGCTTAGATCTTACCTGTGGTTGGCATTAACCTAGTCACATCAGCACATACTCCACTGGGGCTTGAAATGTCATTTGAAATTTGCCCAGGGCCAGTTTTAGAAGAATCTGGACCTCAGTCGGCTAGAATTTTCTAAAGGTTAGGTTTCAATTCTGGGAGGTCCAGCCAACGTTGTAACTAATTCCTGTTCTCAGGAGCCCTGGGGATGAGAGTCAATGTGCCTTATGTCTTCCCTTGAGGGCTGACTCCCACTGGTTCGGGGTACAAAGGCATGCCTGAGGGTGTGTTCCCCTGCCCTCCTCACCCTCACCTGTAAGCCAAGAGGAAGGTCAGTAACAACGCTGAGGTATCTTTTAAGTGCTTCTGAGACAGACTGAGCACAGCTTTGGGCAAGACAGAAAGACTCAGAGAAACCATGAAACACAACTCATCAGATTGTCTTGTTCTGGGAATTCTGGCTTTAGACAAAACCACAGTCATGAATACATAAACAAGCACTTTCTGGGCCATGTAACAAAGACTGTGCCCTGGCCTCAGCTCTGGGGCAGGGGGGGCGGGGGGGCAGGCACATGCTTCATCTCAGGGCAGCTGTGCAAACCCTAGCTGGGGAGAGTCCCCAGTGGACAGCATCCTGTTTGTAATGGTCTCCTCTAAAAAGCTGTGCAGCAAATACTCTATAAACAAGTATCAGACCATACTACCCCAATGGTTAGAATAGTCAGTGGCATCTAAACTTTAGGCTGTGAGATCCCTACAGACTTCAATACAAGGACCAGAATCAAGACTCTGAGACCAAGAGTCTCTGAAGACATTTGACCTGGAGCTGCCATCTCTTATGATTATTTCCTGTGTGGCTGTGAAAGTCAACGGGATGAAGCCCTCGCTGTCAGCACAGAGAAGGACCCAGCGGGAGCCTGCAAAGTAGAAGAAACACAGAGGCAATTGAGGACATTTCGTATTCTTCTATAAGGAAAAACAACAAATACTAATTTTTAAGGGAAAGAATTCAGTCGTTGATAATATGAAGCCTAATCATCACACAACTTGACAGAGAAAGGGGAAATGGAAGGACTGAGCATTATACAGGCTCTGTTACGTGGCGGGAAGGGATGCTAACAACTTACAGCTACGGAACATGCATTTTCACTCAGGGGTGTGGCTACTAGCTTCTGTCTGCACACACGTGCTGGGGGTTGTGTGTGGAGTGTCCCTACCTTCTCCACGTGCTATTGATCAATTTCTCCAGACAATATGTGACGTTGGGAAAAGCCACTCCTAGAGAGGAACCTTCTTTATTCTTTTGATCCATTTCAACCTCTAGACACCTGAGAAGGCTGAGGTGACTACAACTAGACTAGAATGGCCCAGATAACCCTGAATGGTTTGTTCCAGGATAACCAAGGGCCGCTAGTGTAACACATGCCTGGACTTCTTCTGGTTCTTTCAAGTCCATTGTGTCTTAACTTTTTAAAAAAATCTTCACCCAAGGATATATTTATTGATTTTCAGAGAGAGAAGAAGGGGAAAGGAGTGGGGGGAGGGGAAGGGGAAAGGAGAGAGGGGGAGAGGGAAAGAGAGAGAAGCATCAATATGAGAGGGAAAATAACTGGAAGCCTCGCATAGGCACCTTGATCGAGGACCCGATCCGCAACCTTTCTGGCGAACGGCACAATGCTCAGTGAGGTGAGCCACACAGCCAGGATTCAAGCCTGCCACGTGCTAACATTTTTTTTTTTTTTTTCAGGTTTCATTTACTTATTTTTAGGGACAGGGGAAGGAAAGGACAGAGGGAGAGAAACAATAATGTAACAGAGAAACATCAATCAGTTGCCTCTCGCATGCCTCCACCTGGGGACCTGGCCCACAACACAGGCATGTGCCCCGACCAGGCGTGGAACTGGCAAACGTTTGGTTTGTAGGACAGCGCCCAACCCACGGAGCCACACCCACCAGGGCAGTACCCGTTGCTTTCACTACTAGTAAAAGTTACTGTACAAAACAGATGGTGGAGGGAGGGGTTGTTGGGTAGAGTTAATTTCTCAACTTTACCTACCATGCAGCATTTCAATAAGAGAGAGGCCAAAAGTCTGCTGAACTGCACTGAGCCTTAGTTTGCCACTGCAGAGAAGCACATCTCTGGTTTCAACAATGGGATCTACATAATACGGTTTCTTTAAATATAAAAATAAAAGTTGTTAAGCCAATTGCAGAAGCAATAGAGTTAACATTTCTGAAGAATAGGAAAGTGCAAATAGTAGTTTTAAACCTTTATCTATTACCACCATCAATTAGAGTTCCGTTTTACATTAAGGAGCTTTTTGTTATATTATTTAACACAACTAAAGGGTTAGAACAAAAACACAACCCCTAACTTACTTTTCCTACTGCTCTGCTTTTTCCCGAGGGTTGTCTTTATCACGTGGACTGGTGTCCTAGGATATGACTAATGACACTAAAGGAGGATGAGCAGTGGCCTGAGAGGTATAAGCTGATAATGAGGAACAGGTGCTTGGCTATTTTAGGTAACTTAAGAAACTTCATGCTTTCTTTCATGGGGAAAAAAAATGCTAAGAAAGATTGTCCTGAGTGGCAGAGTAGCAGAGAATTTGCACAAGTAAACAAACTGGTCAAAGTTCACTTAGCTTAGAAAAAGTACAAATAAAAAGGATTTGAAAGTTTTAAAAAGTCTTACTAAACATTAACTCATCTTTTAAAATGGTTTCAAAAATATATAAGTTAACTATAGCTCTAATTTAAGATATATTAAGGATCCAAAGGTATAATCATAGAACAGAGCAAAAAAATGTAACTTATATTACTTAAAACAATACCTCCATGCAAGCATTTGAAGAAGAGATTTATTAGTAAGTTATATGTCTAACTAATTTTGTTGTTTAAATGATCACTACTCATTTTCTGACTGCTGAGAAACATAATTTCAATGATAAAAGACCACCTGTGTTACATTTGTGGAAGGGTGAACAACTCAAAGAGCATGTCTAGTAATAACATTTTTTAAAATGTCACAAAGAAAACTGGCCAGAAGCAACTAATCATTTATTTGAATTCTATGAAATGGTGCTTTTGAAATTATAGGGGAAACTCTGCCTTGTTTTTATCTTGCCTTTTTTCTTTTACTTTTCTCTTTACAAAAGGAATGTATGCTCAATATAAAAAAGCAAAACACAAATTTATAATGCAGAAAATAAAGTGCCTCAAATTCCACCCTCCTGGTAATTACTGATAACAGCTTGGTTGGATCAGTTCATTATAAACTGAGGTTAAAAAAGTGTAAGGAAATATCTCGTATTTCGTTTACTTAAAAAACACAGAATTTCACATATACAAATGCTGACAAAAGAAAAACATAGGTTATTTGGTAGAAAAATTATAGACATACTTACTACTAAGTCTGAGATTTTCTCTAAGGGTTGGATTATGGAGGTTTTACTTTCCACATTAATTATTCCCATATTGATTACACTTTTTTCCTTCAATAAGCATATATTACTTTTGTAATTAGGGGTGAAACTACTGTGCAAATGTTAAAAAAGAAAAGCTCCGCATGCTCTCTAAAATCAATAAAAAAGAAAACATAAATGTAAAAACCAAAATAACAACATATTACAAGAACATCTAAACTATGAAATTTCTACAATCTGCAAAAGCTTCTTGTAGACTGGTAATCCAATAGGAAAAAATGAGCAGTGGGCAATTTATTTATTGGACCCAAAACATGAAGATATATGTGTTCAAATTCACTAACATTGAAGGAGAAAGAAATTAATAGGAGTGAAGGGCTCAGATTCGTGAGGATGTGAGGCAAAGGTTGCTGGTGAGCATGTGACAATACATGGTTAAGTACAAATCTTCAAAAGGCAATCTGGCAAATCTTTTAAAAGTAGAAACCTAGATATTCAAATTTCACTTCTGCTTCTGGGAACCAACCCAACAGAAGTAAAAGCAGGAATACAAACGACTACATACAAGAACACTGTGGCAGCACTATGTGAAGTGGGTAAGGACTGAAAACAAAGTGGATGTCCGTTCAACAAGGGAACGCCTGAATAAACAGCATGCTCTCCCATGAAGCAGGGAGTGCAGCCCGTGACCCTATTTTTGTACAACAATAACCACTTCCAAACCTGCATCTATGCTGTACCTATCTATATATTGGGTTGGCCAAAAAGTCCATTACATTTTTTTCTGTAATGCAGCTTTAGTAGTGCTTAGTTGTCTTTTACTTCATTTGAAACAATGTTGTTAGATTGTATTGTGCAGCTGTCATATCAGCATGCATTAAAAAAAATAAATAAATAAAATCAGCCCTGGCTGGTGGCACAGTGGATAAGGCACCAGCCTGTGAACCCAAAAGTCACTGGTTCGATTCCCAGCCAGGGCACATAACCAGGTTGCAAACCAGGTCTCCAGCCAGGTCCCCAGCTGGAGGCAGGTGAAAGGCAACCATACATTGATGTTTCTCTCCCTCTCTTCCTCTATCCCTTCCCCTCTCTCTGAAAAATAATAAAATCTTTTTAAAAAAGTCATCAAAATTGGTGAATTTTTGTGATGCCATTTTAATGAAGAAAATATGTAACATTTTCAGCATATTACATTTTGTTCTTTCAAGAAAGGTAAAAATGTAACTGAAATGCAAAATAATAAAGATGTGCAGTGTATGGAGAAGGTGCTGTGACAGATTGAACATGTCAAAAGTGGTTTGTGAAGTTTCTTGGTGCTACTGACATCTTGGCCAAACAATTCTTTGCTGTGGGGCTGCCTTACTCATTGAAGCACCCCTGACAGTCACCTGCTAAAAGCAATACGGGAGATAGCAACCATACTCAAAATCTCCAAATCAATAAAGTGAAAAAATGCCTCTTATTTTACAGAAAAGATATAGTAGACTTTTGGCCAACCCAATACCTACATATACAAAGATCTGTGGAAGGTGATAGGCGTGTGAGGTTCACTACGGAAGGATCCACGTTAAGCTGCTAAGCGAAGGAGGGACCGAGCTCAGTTCAACAGGGAAGGATAAAATGATACAACCCCATTTATGTAATACTATGTTTGTATATGCATAAATAGGTGCATGAAAAGATTGAAACATAATCTTTCTTACAAAAGGACGAGGGTCTGCACTGCATAAAAAAACCTTTCACAATCAAATAGCACAACTAAAAAATTTTTTTTCTAAATATAATTGGCAGAGTAAGTAGAATCATTCATGTACTTCACACTATGCACATGATAAAAACCAGCATATACTGGTATGTGCATCTATGTGGCTGGTAAGCAACTCGCCTATAATATAACACACCCAGTTCAATTAGAATACCATCTTTCTTATCAATTCACTTATCTGGCAGTCACCACTGGCAGCAGGAGGCTTTTATGTACAGTAATAGCCCTTTGAGGAGAAATTACCTGGTAACAGATGTGGATGTAAGGTAGATCCTGCAAGGGTGGATACACTGGAGAGGATTTCTTTCCATTAGGTAGGAAGTCCGTGAGTTCAGAAAGACGTTGCTGTATTTCATTCAGCTTCCTAGATAACATTTCCAGTTCCTTAGACAGGCGGTAAGTTTCCTTTTCCCACTGGAAGTTCTTTCTTGGAGGAAAATCAAGAGGCTCTGGGGTGCTGGTGTGGTCTGGTGTGTTGCTGGCTCTCGGCCGTGTTGCTGATGGGTTGACAGGCCCAGCACCTAGAGTCTCTAGGGCTATGGAGCCACCCCAGACACTGGGTGGAGGACTTTTGATTTCTTTAATAAGGGTACTTCCAGGCCTTCCACCCTGACCACTACTATTAGCTGTTAGCAAGAGATCTCTGTTTTGGTGATAAATGTCTGGGGAAAGACTTTCAATCAGCTTTTTTTTCTCTGCTTTATTTAACAGAGTACTGAATGTAGAGTAGCCACTCTGGTTTTCACACAATGTTACTGGAAATTCCTCTTCCAACATTACTTCTTTAACAATCAAGCGAATGATATACTCATCAGACTTTGAAGAAGGGAGAAATGTCAAGTCACTGGACTTCTGTTTTCCTACCAAAATTAATAATAATTTATCTGACAAGAAACATATGCCTTTTGGTCTTTCACTACTCTCTAACTGAATTTGCTGGATGTTTGGCATAAATGACGGAATGACAGAATAAATAAAAATTACGTTACAAGTATTGGAAGCCACCGCTACAACCTGTGCTTCAAGATTAAATGCTATCAGATCAGGAATCAGAATGCCTGGAATGGGGACTTTTCTGGTCTGGGTCACCTTATTCTCAAAAGTCACAAGGACCAAATGTGAAGAATCCAGACCAGTTCCTGTCAAGTAGTCCTTCTTCCTTAGACGAAAATGGGCATTACCCTCCAACTTAGATCTATTGAAAATTATATGCGTTAGATCCAAAGGATCTGAAAGGGAAGAAGAAAAGGAAGAAACTGATGTGTCCAAATTTGTTTCAGAAAGGCCTGCCCCTTTGTCCGCAGAGAACACTTCATCAGTAACTGGAGAAGCACACACACACGAGTCTTCACTACTCCCTGGAATGTCAAGTGTTTCAGATGCATTTAAGACACAAATCTTGTCTAGCGGAAGTTCCGTGGCAACGGCGACCTGCGAGTCCACAGTGGCTCCGATGGAGCGCACACGGCTGTCCACATCAAATACTGAGCAGAAGGAGCACCTAAGAAGAGTCTTCTGAGCACTGTCCCAAATGTAAGAATGCAGGCTGCTGCCCACTACCACCACCAGCCTCTGGCCATCCTGGGTCCAACATGCACAATGAAGAAGGTCCTGGATGTTGCCGTTCGCTTTTACCCGGGAACTATCACAGCGAACGTTATGAAAAACGGAGACATCTCGTGCAGTCAACACAGTCAGGAAAGCACTTTTTGGGTGCCACAGACAGCCTTGGGGAAGGACAGGGAGTGATTCTCTAATCTCACAGGTCTTAGACATCAACCACTTGCTTGTCTCCGTAGGGCTGGGACACAGCTGCCACACCGTGACATGCTGCTTGTGCTGGACAGCGAGCAGAGGGGGCATGTCAGCTGGGGCAGGTGGGGCCCAGAACACCCCACACACATGTTCAAATTGTCCAATGACCTGTGAGTCCCCAAACTTGGCCTCTCCACTCTGAAGCTGTACATCAGTCAGGAAAACCTGATTCCCATTGGTCCAGACAAGGCCGTGAACTGGGTGCACTGCTTGGAACAAGGCATTCAGCCCAGTCCTAAGAAACTTTCCTTTTCCCAGCTCCATCCTTTCTGATGAAGGTTATCTGAAATAATTAATAAGAAGAAAAGCTACACACAGAGGATACGGTCAGACAAACCCAGGATGCAGGACATGTTACAAGACAACTGGCTCACACCTTTCCCAGGCCAACGCTGTGTGGGGAGAAAAGGGCAGGAGGAACGTGGCAGTTCAGAAGCTGCTAAGCCGTGATGAGCACACACATCGTATCAACTCTGGATCTTAAATTGAGGGAAAAAATTTTTTCTTAAAATAAAAAAAAAACCTGTAGAATTGGGGAAATTAGAATAGGGAATGATAGTAGAAGATGTTGTCTAGTTAATAATTTTTCTTAAGTGTGACTGTGGTAGTAGTGTGGTTACGTATTTATGAAAAGGTTATTATTAAAATACGCATGATGAAGATTTGGGAATAAAATGTCTTACTGCCTACAACTTGCTTTCCAATGTCTTAGCAAGTAAACAAACAAAAATCAACAAAATGTTATATATAAAATGTATGTGTATGTGTGTGTGTATATATATATATACATATATATATATATACAGAGATAAAACAAATAGAGCAAAATACTAATATTTGCTGAATCCAGACAGAGGTTATGTCAGTATTCATAGGACTTTAAACTTTCAAGCTTGAAAATTTTCAAATTAAAAAGCTGAGGAGTCTTCTTCACCATCTAATTTTTATTTTCCTTTCACTGCCAAATCAATGAATAACTGATATTCATGACTGACTTTATCAGTACTTATTTCCTCAACTCCCTTAAAAATGGTCTTTACCTCTATCCTGAAATGACACTCAAAAGTCACTATTGCTATTTCTACTTCACCATATTCAAATAGCACTTAATTTTCAGAATATTTTTATATTCCCCATTGCATTTGCTCCTTTCAACAATCCTTCACAATAATGTAAACAAGGTCAGGCAAATATTACTTTCAATATTTTCATTAAGTTTTTCCCCATTTAATTACTAAAGTACATGTTCACTGTAATGAAATTCAAACAAACCAGGTGTCTAAAGTAAAATGTTCCCTCCTACCCCATGCCAACTCCTCTTGGCCACCACCACCCTGCCCCCCAAATATTAAGTCCTTGACAAAAGCACTGTTAACAATTTCGTGTATGGCCTTTGAAACTGCTAGAGAACCATACCCCACCACCATCACCACCAATGTGATTTTTATATATGCTAAATTTTTTTTAAAATTATTTTTAGAGAGAGGGGAAGGGAGAGAGACAGAAAAGGAGACAGACATCAATGTATGGTTGCCTTTCACCTGCCTCCAGCTACGGACCTGGCTGGACACCTGCAGCCTGGTTATGTGCCCTGGCTGGGAATTGAACCAGCGACCTTTGGGTTCCCACGCCAGCGCCTTATCCACTGTGCCACCAGCCAAGGTCAAAATGTTTTCTTTTAGACAAAAAATGGCATATAAGTCAGAGTTCCTGGTTATTAACAACAGAAACATCTCAGGCTAATTTTAACAACAACAACAACAAAAAAAAGGTTCAAAAACCAGGCTCAGAAAAAACCAAGCAGGAACCCAATTAGGCTGGGCACAATAAACCACAGCTGTCACTCTTTCTAGACAGCTGAGAATCGAACTTCACTGCCCCTTCACTTGATGGCAGTTGCTTCAGAGTCAGAGTGGGGCGAAGCCTCCCACAGTGAGCTAAGTTCACATACCCTTTGCTCTAGCAGCCCAGAGAGGGAAAGGGTTTCCCCACAAAGGCTTCTGTCACAGGGGATGGGCTATGTTTCCCACCAAGACTCACACAAAGGAGATTCTTCCCAAATTAGGAAGGGCTTTTCAAACAACCAAATGATAAGATTACCACAGGGATCCTATCTTATATATTACTCACCAATTTGTTTTACAGCTTGGGCACCTTCCCAAGTCAGTAGCATAGATCTGCCTCTATTTTAAGTAGCTGCATTAGTAGCAGCAAGGTATTCCATACTCTGTATGTACCATAATGTAGTTAATGGTTCCCCTATAGGTGGGAATTCGGCTTGTTCCCAAATTTTTATCTAAATGTGGATAGAGTCAAAAAGGTTAGTACTCAGTTCTCATCACTTTTCTCCCTTTTCCTTCCTTCCAATGTCACCTACTCTTTATGTTTTCAATGATCATCTACATTGATTACTCTCAGATTTGCATCTCTTCTCCTGGCTTCTCTGCTGAGCTACAATACTATTTAAATATATACTAGGTTTTACATTATGGCTGATATTAGCCCGGACCACATTCATCTCAAACTTAACCTACCTCTTTGCTACCTTTGTCCCTGCTCTTAGAATCTTTTTCTACAAAGAATTGTCTGTTATGTTTCCATATATGGCATCAGATTAAGTGGTTTTGCATGGCTTGCTAAATACAGATATAAGTTCCCTATCATTGCCAATGACGAAAACTGCCATTTCTAACTCACTGGTCTTAGTATGTTTTCCCCTGATATCTATACAGGTACTTTAAGAGTTTAATTGATACATGATGCATGGCACATTTTCCTGGGCAGAAGAAAGTCCTAATGAACTAATTATATAAAAGGCAACTTATATGTTGTCAAATATGTTTTATTTATCCATATATAGTGATGACTGGCTTTTTGGAATTAAATTTTTTTGCGCCTTGATGCATTAAAATACAGACAATGCTTTGTTTCTGAGATCTAAAGCTGTTTTTATTTTTGCACACTTCTCTAATACTGCAAACCCCAGAACCAGATTTTGGGGAAAGGCAGTAAAATTTGTGATTTTGTGCTTTGAATTACTATCAGAATTAAATACACAATTAGAGCAAATGTTTTTTTAAAGACATGTCATTGTACTGTAGAAATTTGAATATTTATATTTCTTGGTTTTTTTCTTTATATATTTTACATTTTAATATGTTGAACCACTGGAAATTTGTAACTAATCAATTTGCGATAGCAGTTTAAATGTGTTGTCATTGTCCCCATTCTCTTCACTTGTCCAGAGCCTATTATTAAGTAAACAATAAAATGTATTGTATCAGTTGCTTTGGGGAAAAAAAAAAAGGCAACTTATAGAATCATGTTTTAATCCACCCTAGTTAGTATAATGTCATTGAAGCGATATATGATCAGGGTAGCACAGGTTAATAAGCAGTTGTGAATAAAGGGGAAAAAACCAAGGTTACTAAAGCTTTTAGAAAAATTAATTTCAGTATTGTCATCTTTGGTAACGAGAAGAAATTCAGTATACTTTTCTCAAAAACCTAATGAGAATTACAAACCTCTGCTCTAATCCTTTCTACTCCATTGCTGCCCTGACTACCTCTTCCTTTTTAGTAGGGCAGGATGAGGAGAAGTCCTCTGACACCAACCTCTTCTTTCCTTCAGAGCCTGGATACTCCGCGGGGCCGGACAGAATTACCTTTGAAAATAAAATCACAGTTCTGATCATTTTGTTCTGCTCAAACACCTCCCATGAGCCACCACAGTTTACATACATAAGAGAAGTTGTTTCAAATGTCTTAAGCAAGGCATTTAAGGCCTTATGTTATCTGATATTTATGTATCTTTCCTGCCTTATCTCCTGATCACAAAGAAACTGCTGTGGACTTTGGAGGAGCCAGCACACACATTCATGTGACAAGGGGCAGGTCAGACTTAAGCAGAAAAGTGACAAATTCAATAAGGCACCAAGAAATAGTTTGAGTGTCATGCTAACAAAGAGAGCCAAATTTGTAGCTACTTCAGTAGAGAAAGAGGGCCAGATTCAGGAGCTATTTCTAAGGCAAATGGAATAGGTAATGGCACCAGGTAGAATATGAGTGGTGAGAAAAAAGAACTAAGGATTAACTCAAAGTTTTTACCTAAGGAATTGTTAAACCATTACTCAGAGACACAGAAGGCAGAGCAACCCTTAAAGGTTAAGAAGGGTGTGTAAGCTTTATCTGGGTAGCTCAGTTTGTTAGAATGTCATCCAGATATGCTAAGGTTACAGATTTGATCCCCAATCAACCAAGGAATGCATAAGTAAGTAGAACAACAAATCAATGTTTCTCTCTCTCCTTTCCTCACCCCCTCCCTAAAATCAATTTTTTAAAAGACTTTATTTATTATTTTTAGAGTGGGGGGAAGGGAGAGAGGCAGAGAGGGAGAAAGACATCAATGCATGGTTGCCTTTTTCACCTGCCTCCAGCTCCAGACCTGGCTGGAGACCTGGCTTGCAACCTGGTTATGTTGCCCTAGCTGGGAATCGAACCAGCGACCTTCAGGTTCGCAGGCCTGGGCCTTATTCACTGTGCCACCAGCCAGGGCTTAAAATCAATTTTTTAAAAAGGCTACCCAAAGGTCGCAGGTTCAATTCCCTAGCCAGGGCACATTACCAGGTTGCAAGCCAGGTCTCCAGCCAGGTCTGTGGCTGGAGGCAGGTGAAACGCAACCATACATTGATGTCTGTCTCCCTCTCTGTCTCTCTCCCTTCCCCTTTAAAAAAAAAAAAAAAAAAAAGGCTATGTAGTGTGGATAAATTTCGTGTTAGATGTGCATCATTTAAGATACTTATAGGATAGCAATGTTCCTTAGGCAGTTCGAGATTAAGGGTTTGGAAGTTAAAGCCAAAGTGGTGAACAGCCTCGCTGTGAAAAATCAAAGAACCCAGGAGATAAAGGGTGAAATGACTTTCAGAAGGTCTACAATTATTTGGTATCTTTTAAAATATTTATACATTTTGCCTGAAGCTAACTCTACACGTGCTGGTCTCTCTCTCAACCCCTCAGATTATAAAATAACTGAAATCAGAAGCCCTGGATGTTTTAGGAAGGAAAAAGCCATCTCTACACGTTCAGGGGAGAAGGGGTCAGAACTAGGGCCGGGTGCTCCATCTATGACCACGCATTTATTCTGTTTTTAATCTTCTTGAAAGACAATTCATGGTGAGAATCAAAGGGCTTGGGCGTATTGGAGCACTTCCAATAGTTTAAGCGGATATACATCCCCCTCCAACTTGTTTTTCTAAGTTTTTTTTTGTTTTGTTTTGTTTTTTAAGATTTTATTTATTATTTCCAGAGAGAGAGGAAGGGAAAGAGGCAGAGAGAGAGAGAAGCATCAACGTATGGTTGCCTTTCACCCGCCTCCAGCTACGGACCTGGCTGGAGACCTGGCTTACAACCTGGCTATGTGCCCTGGCTGGGAATCGAACCAGCGACCTTTAGGTTCACAGGCTGGGCTTTTCTAAGTTTACTGTGGTTCCACTTTTAAATAATTTCAAGTTCTTCACCCTTATCTATTTAGTTTTTATTAACACACCTCTCTTGGCACATGGCCACACCACCTTTCCTGTAGTCTTCCCTCAGGGCGCCTGCCTTGGCACCCCCTCTAAGGGACCTTCTTTTGCTTCTGCAACCTGTTTCCTGAGCCCACTCAGCCCAGGGGGCTCCCTTTTTCTACCTCTTAAACTTTATAAATTATCGCTCGCCTTTGAAAAATATAAATGAACACATACAAAAGGTAAATTCACACACACAAAAATCAACCCAAAGGAAATTACGATTATCCACTTGCAAACATTTTTTCCACGCAGTGTTGGTTACTTTTTCATACGGTACAATTTGCGTATCACCGCTTTCTCACCTGACATTGTAAACTAGCATTTCCCCATATTACTTAAAAGTTTTGTAAGTGATTTTTAAAGGCCACTTAACATTCACTCCGTGAAACTGCCTCATTTTCCTCTCTGCTGACACACCGGGTGATAGCCAACTTTATCCTATTATAAATAACGCCTTTTCTTCATGTTGGACGGCTTCGTTTGGATATATTCCCGCGTCACTCGCGAGTCCCAGGAAACGTAAGTCATTGTGAAAACCCATCCCGCCTCCCCTAACCACCGCCGGCGGGCCCCCACCATTCTCCGCTTCCAGTCCGCTAGTCCGCACACCTGTTAGTCTTCCACCCTCGCCCCAAGTGCCGGTCCCTCCACCTCCCGCCCCGCCCCCCCACAGACTGTTCACACCCACTAGGCTGGCCAACAACAGACACAAACACCTTTGGACTCAGCGTCCCATGAAAATCAAGCTTAACGGAGCCGCCCCAACTCACCTAGCGTTGATCCGAAGTCCGGAGCAGGTACCGGAAGCGCCGATTGCAAGGCCTCTGATAGGTGAGCGATGGGCGGGGAAAGTTCGGTAATGCTGTCTGCCTATTGGCTTCCGCGTGTGTCACATTAGGAGAGCAAGCTTCCCGCCGGCTAATAAACTCGGGTTTTACCACACAGATCTCTGGGAATTGTAGTTTCGTTGACGCTCACGACCGAAGGGAACGCGCAATTTCTCCCCCTTTTAGGAGGTTTAGCGCCTTCCCCTTTTTCTTACCGGTCCTCTTAGTCTAAGAAGTCCAGGAGCCCAAGAGTCAACACAGTTTAGTGTGTGTGTGTGTGTGTGTGTGTGTGATGGGGGGGAGATGAGGAGTCAGGGCTGGGAAGGAATCGAGGACTTCTCTAAAATATAATTTCCCCAGAAAAATACAAACTATTGTACATTTCCACTGAAGCCACTCCATTGACCTGTCCCAGTTATACACCCCTGTACTACACGTATCTCAAATGTGTCTTCCTATGGCCCTAGCCCGTGGACTAGTAGTGCATTGTTAGGCTTCTTTAGACCAAGCTGCACTCCCGAGAGGCTCGGAGCCACACCTTGCAGCAGCCAGTGGGGAATTTCAGATCCTGACCCTCATCGTAGAGTTGATTATCATCTTTCTTGAACAGCATTGCCAACCCTCCTTCATCGATGCTTCTTTTCAGGAAGACACTGGAAGTCCCTTTCATTCCTCAAGCAAAGGTGGCTTCTTTCAGAAATCTTGATAGATTTCTGGATCTCTTTTGGGTGGAGGAACACGAGGTCGAACTCATTTATTCGTCCAGCAGCGCGAATCCCTCCTCGCAGTGACTGCGTCCCTGCCCGTCCCGGATTGAGCTCCTCCTCGAGGCCAGCGCTTCTGCCCTGATTCAGTGGGTTTCCCCAGGACGCCATTCTTTGCCTTCGAAGGCGGGAACCCACCTGTGCGTGGGGCAGAGCTACCTGGGATGGTGAGTAGGGGCTTGGAGTGGGTGGAGAAGGGTGGGCCTGGAACCTCTCCCCCCCCCTACCCCCCACCCCCTAGCTTGCTTCCGCGGATCCGGGCAGCTAGGTGCTCCCCAGCGTTCCGAACCCCATGCGGGTGAGCGCGTCTAGGCAAGCGGGGGTTTAGGTGCTGCTGGCCTTGCCCTGTCTGTAGAACAGTCGATTCCCCCGAGCGTGTGCCGAACGGCTGGACGAAGGGATAGATGGATCGATGGGTGTGGGTGGATGCGGGAGAGACGGCAGGCCTCCCCCAGCGCCCTCCGGAGCCGGTGGCCAATCCACGGCCGTCAGCCTCGCCCGGCTCGCGAGCCGCGGGTCAGGCTCCGGTCCCCGCGGCTCCGCCCCGGCCGACCCCACCTTTGCGCGCGGCTCCGCCCCGCCGCCCCCTTCCCCGCGGCCCCTCCCCGCGCAGGTCCCGGCCGCCGCCGCACCTCCTCCGGCTCTGCAGTGGCGGCGGCGAGGCGAGTCGGAGCGCCAGCCGGGCCGGGGTCGGAACCGAGCGGGGGTCGGGGCCGCAGCGGGGTCGGGGCAGCCTCGGAGGCGGGGCCAGAGGGACAGCGATGGGCGTGGAGATCGAGACCATCTCCCCGGGAGACGGTACCGGGCGCGGAGCCGGAGGACGGGGACGGGTCCGGGGCGGAGTGGGCGGGCGGCGGTCTCCCCGGTGCGGGGCGGAGGGTGCCCGAACGTGGGGTGGGGGCCGCGGGCGGGGACCACCGGAGGAGACCGCAGACCGGACCGTTGCCGGTCTAAGAGACGACCCTGCTGTGCTTTCCGCGCCGGCTCACCTCGCGGAGCGGCGGTGGCGGCGGCGGCGGGGGTCTGCGGGCCGCCACTGCCGGAGGCCGCAGGCTGTCGCGGCGGGAACCGCTCGGTTATCCGCTCCTACTGATTTCCCAGGGCCAGGTTTTAGCTCCGCGTTTCCTGCCCTGCTGGGTGAGCTCTGGAAGCAGGGAAAGGACATGCTGTGGGGGCTCTTCTGCCCAGGCAACCCTTTTCTAAGGCGCCCCTCGCCCGGGCGGCGGGGTGCGCGCTGGGAGGCGAGGCGCCCGGGGGACCCAGCGGGTGGAGGGAGGGACCGCCTCCCCCGCCCTGCATCTCGCTTGGTCCTCCCCGCCCCAATCAGCCTCCCCTGTTCGCCCGCATGGCTTTCAGTGTCGTCTGCCAACAGATAGCCTTCCAACTTACGCCTCCAGCCCGGACCTCCGACCTGAGTTCCAGATAGATGGTCCGTTTGTCCCGCTTGGGCGACACCTCTTCCTGGGTGCCCCACCGATACCTCCAAGTCCGCAAGCCCAAAAGAGAACTGCCTCCTGTCTGTGTTCCCTGTTCCCTGCCTCTAGGATTAGCGCCACTTCTTTCCCAAATCAGGCATCCCCCGGGTCACCCTTGTTTAATTCGTCTGGGATGTGCAAGGATTAGCTAGCTCTCTCTTTATTTCCAAAAAAAAAGAAAAAAACCTTACTTCAGACTGGAACCCCCACTTCTGCAGGATTTGACAGGCGAACTTTATAACAGTCAGTACTGACTACTCCAACTCAAGAAACTGGAGGGCCTCTCCGTTCTAGGCCATTTCCCTACCTACTGAAAGGCAGTGGTCCCTAAAATTCCCAGCTCTACCCAGGATCACTGGTGGCACACAGCTTCTTTGCCCACACTGAGAACCAGGGTGCTGGGTTCCCTGAAAGCATATCCCTGAGGCCTTGTCACCTGCATCTAGGGCACTGCCCTACAGCTCTGCCAGGGGGGTGGAGGTTTCCTCTCCCTGCCCTGGCTCAAAGAAGCCTTCAGAGTTTTTTCCCTTACCTGGCATCTCTGGCCAAGGACATGGGGCCTTTTCTCTGAGAATTACATTTTTAGGGAAAGCCCGGAGGAGCCCTGGCCTTCTGCTTTTCCTTGGCCAGACAACCTAGAGGGGGAATATGCAAATTAATATTTCAATACGTATGCCGCATGCTGGGGATGCCTCTCTTGGTCAAGGCCCCGTGTCAAATTCTATCAGGTTCTCCTGTGGAATATCTCAGGCTGCCATCATCTGTCACCTGGATTCCTGCACAGTCTCTAAATTGGTCTTCCCACCTCCAGTCCCACCCCCTGCCCATCTGACCTCCCACCTCACTCCTACTCATTTTCTACACTGCAGCCTGAGGGCTCTTTAAAATGTCTTATTAGGTCCTAGCTAGTGGCTCAGTGGACAGGCTCTGGCCTGCTGGTTCTGTTCCCAGTCAGGTTGCATGCCAGGTCTCCAGCCAGGTCCGTAGCTGGAGGCAGGTGAAAGGCAACCATACATTGATGTCTCTCTCCCTTTCTTCCTCCGTACCTGCCCTTCTCTCTGAAAACAAGGAATAAAATCTTTTTAAAAAATGTCTTTTAAACTATGCCCCTCCCCAGGCATAAAATATTGTAGTGAATCTTCCAGCTCCTTCACCAGGCAGATGGTGAGGTAACCTATTCTTGCCTTCCACGCTGGAGTCTCATCTCTCACGATCAGTCCCTACCCCCAACTACCAACTTTTCCCCCAGTTTTAGCAAACTCCCTGAAAGGTTAAACACATCAGCCAGTCAGTAAATATTTATTGAGTATGTACTGTGTGCTGGGCCCTAGGGTTACAGGGGTGAACCAGACGGGACTCCTGCTATGCTTGACTCGAGGTCTTTGAATGTGTTTTTCACTCTTCCCAGGTTATCTCCCTTTACTTACTCTGGCAAACGACTCATCGAAGATTCCAGTTTAACCGTGATCTCCTCTCAATGTTGGCTCAGTTGTTAGCCACCCCCCAAGGCATTGTTATCCAGCTCCAAGGCTTCAAATTCCACTCAAACTGAGACTCGCATGCAGGCTCTCTTTCTGCCTACTTGCAATACATACTCAAACGTCTAATAGGCATCTTGAGATTGCCACCCACACAAACCTGTCCTCCCCAATCTTCCCGTCTCAGGGATTCACTCCGCCACCCCTCATCCTGAGCCCCATCTCCATGCTGTTAGCATACCCTGGCAGTTTTGCTTCCAGAATCTCTCCCATCTCTTTGGCTCTCTTCTCTGCTGCCACCAAGTTAATTCAAGCCATCATTGATTTCCTGTCTGGATTACTGCAACAGGCGCCTGGCCGTCTATCCGACACACAGCAGCCAGAGTGATCTTATAAAATCTTAATTCAGATTATGTCATTCTTGCTTAAAACCCTCCAGTGCCTTCCTGTTGCACTGAGCATTTAACCCAGCTCTGGGAGGCCTAGCATGGGCTGCTTCTTCCCACTGATCTTTTTCCAATCCCCTGGCCTCCTTCCTGTTCTGCAAGTGCACTGATCCTTTCCTGCCTCACGGTTCATGCACTTGCTGGTCCCTCTTCCTTCTATAAGTCTCAGTTCCGAGAGGCCACCCTGGACCCACCCTTTCTAAAATGGCCTTCCCACTGTGCCTCTTTTTAATTCATCTTTACAGAATATATGACAGTCTATAATTATCTTGTTTATTTGAGGATTGTTTGTCTCCTTCCATTAGAAGGTCAACTCCACATAGAATGTATTGAAAAAAAGAAAAAGAAAAAAAAAAAGAATGTAAACTCCAAAAGAGTGGGATCTTGCCTATGTGGTTCACTGCTGTATCCCCCAAATCAGGCCCAGGCCTTGCACATAGTAGGTGTTCAGTAAATGTTTGCGAATGATTATGTTTATTCGTCGTGGATCACAGTCCTCACCTTGTGTTAGACTCTATCATTTATGTGTTGTTCTGTGTCCCTGTCATCTAGTCCAGTCCTGACACAGTGGGCTGTCAGTGAATGTTTGTGGAACGGGAGAGGGAAAGTAAAAGGAGCAAAGAGAGGTAAAGAACCAGGAGATAGTGGAGTTGAGGAGCCCAAGGAAATAAAGTGAAAGTCAAGACCAGAGCAGTGAAGTAACTAATCAGGCTTCTAACAGGCACAGAGTCAGAACTAGAGACTTGCCTGCCTTCCTGGTATGGAAGGGAATGTGGGCCAATCACGCCCGAATGTCTCAGGTGGCTTCCTAATACCTACCTTATTGTTCACCTGCTGTCATGTCTTCTTACAGGAAGGACATTCCCCAAGAAGGGACAGACGTGTGTGGTGCACTACACAGGTAGGCCTCGCTCCCCTGGTCCTCATCAGACCTACTCCTTCCAAGGAAGGTCTGTCCGCTGAGGCTCCTCTCTGGCGACCCCTGCTCCCCTGTGTCAGGCCCAGAGCCCAAGGCCAGCAGCTCTCCTTCTAGCCAGCACTCCCCCACTTCCTCAGCCAGCCTGTGGGAATGAGGAAGGGGCTGCAAGGTTGACCCCACTGCTTATACCAGCAAGAGCCAAGCCTCTGAGTAAACCAAGCTGCTCCGTTCCTCTTACCTCTGTGGGGCAGAGTGGAGCCCCACACGCCTGCTTCTGTCTGATGTTTGGACATAAATCCCGTCTTGTAGCACTAAGAGCCTGGACCATGCTTGCAGACCTCTCTTCATCCGATGGTGTTGTTAGAGGAAAGGAGGGTGGCTTCCTCTGAATCCCTTTCTTTTTCCAGAAATAGACTATTCAATTCAGGCTCCGGTTATTGAGCACCTACTGTGTGCAAGATGCTGTGTGGTGCATTGGGGGCACAAGGATGAAAGGGAGAATTCCCACCTTCTTTGGGGATATGGGGGGTGGGAGAGGGCAGAGAAATCACCCCAAAGCTCTGGTGCAGCATGAGGAGTGGGTGTTGGCACTGCTGTGGGAGCCCCAAGGAGGGTGCTGCCTCTTTGGTGACCCCTCTTGAATGAGCTGTCTTGGAAGGAAGGACCGGTGGGCCGAGGAACATTCTAGATGGAGTTCCTGAGGACTGGTGGCAGGAATATTGCAAGCAGGTGTTTGCTCCAAGGCAGGGGGTAGGGTGGGGAGGAGGTAGGGGAGTGCTCTGCCTTGTGACCTGCTTCCCAATGTGGCAAACCTGGTGACAGGCACTTAGCAGAGAGCAAGGCCAGTTTAATTCCTAGGACGCATTGAGATGGGGCCATTTTTAGCCATTCTCTGGACCAGTGTGAAGTGCCAGGTTCATTCTAGGCAGATAGTGTGGGCATTTTTCTCAACTGCTGTGTTGCTGGTCGCTGACGTCAGTGGGCTGGAGCTGTGCTCTACCTCCCGGTGATGTGGCCTAATTACCACCAGTCTTCTGGGGCCTCTGACCTGAGTAATTGATTTATCTGCTCTACATGTTGCAGACAGATCTGTACTTATCAAGTTACTGAAGCTACAACATCCTTTTGAAAAGACTTTTCACAGTACAGAGAGCAGGTATTGTGTACTGAACACTCACATTGGCTCTGGTTTGGGGAGGGACTGTCTCATCAAATGCAGCGGAAGACTATATGGGACTTTTGGGTAGACTTAATTAAATATTAACATAGTAGAGAACGAGCATCTAAGATGAACAGCTCCATGGAATATTTTGAAGGGATCACACTGGGAAGAACACATGCATTTCCAGCACGCCTGGGAGTCTCCCTCCTACATCCTCTCTGAAGGTGACCAGTGCTCTGCCTTCTGTCCCCATGGATGGGCTTTGCCTGGTTTTGAACCTCATATGAATAGACTCATAGAGTGTGTACTCTTCTATGTTTGGCTTTTCTCACTTAATGCTATGTCTATAAGATTTATGCAGAGTGGTGGGTTTTTTTAAATTCTTGTACAGTTGATTTTATGAATGTACTACAAGTTATCTTTTCTACAGCTGATGAGCATTTGGGTTGTTTATAGTTTGGGTTATCATGAATGGTCTTGCTTTAAAGAGTTTTATAGGAGTCTTTTGGTGTATGTCTGCACCCATTTCAGCTGGGTAGGTACCCCGAGGTGGGATTGTTAGGGTGCAGGGTTACCCCTGCTCAGCTTCACCAGAAACAACAACTCCAAAGTTGTTGTGCTGGTTTCCACTTCTACCAGCCATGAATGAGAGTTGCAGTTCTCCTACAGCCTGGTCAGCACTAGATTTTATCAGGTGGTGTTTTGTTTTTGGCCTGCTCTGGATGTCCAGTCGTTGTGGTTTTGAATTGCATTGTCCTGAAGTTCACGAGCTTTTCACATGCTTGTCGGTCATTTGGATATCTTCTGGTCTGCTCATAGTGTGTCCCTTAAAAAGAATTGGTTGTCTTTTGATGTATAGGAATTGTTTACGGACACTAATTGCCTTTTGTTGGTTATACCTGTTCAAACATCTCCCATGCTGTGGCTTGCCTTTTTACTGGATTGTTGTCATATTTTTAACAGAAGGTCTTAATTTTCATGAATTCCTATCTATGCAGCTTTTCCTTTATAGTTAGTCCTTTTTGTGTTCAGAAATGTTTGTCTCTTCCTAGCTCATGAAGATATTCTTCTATTTATCATTACATAGAAGCTTTGTTATTTTATCTTTCATTGTTAGCTCTGATTCATCTGGCATTGATTTTTGTGTGTTGTGTTTTTGCCCATATGGATTTGCAGTTGATCCAGAACCATTAATAATAATAATAATAAATCACCCATTCACTCTGACTGCCTTGGTTGGGCATCATTCCACAAAGTGAGAGGTCACTGGTTCAATTCTGATCAGGGCTCGTGCTTAGGGTGGGTATGTATGAGAAGCAAAAGACTGACATTTCTCCCTCACATCGATGTTTCTCTCCCTCTCTTTCTCCCTCCTTTCCCCTCTCTCTAAAAATAAGTAAAGTATTTTTAAAAATCCTCCTTTCTCTGCTGCATTGCAGTGGCAGCTTTGTCGGATCAAGCACCGTGTGTTTGTGGGTCAGTTTCGGGGGTGCATGGTGTTGGCTGAGCTGATAGCAGCAGATAACTGTATATGAGCTGAGGTAGATTCAGCCAGATGAAACCTGAAGAAATTGTGGCGTGAGAAAGTCAATCTTTAAATAGTGTGGGAATGTGTGCGTGCATATCCATATATGTATTTGTCCAAGTATGGGTGTGTGAATATATAGAGATGTGTATCTAACTATTTTTTAAAAGATTGTATTCATTATTTTCAGAAAGAAGGGCAGGGAGGGAGGAAGAAAGGGAGAGAAGCATCAATGTATGGCCGCCTTCCACCTGCCTCCAGCTACAGATCTGGCTGGAGACCTGGCCCGCAACCTGGTTATGTGCCCTGGCTGGGAATTGAACCAGCGACCTTTGAGTTCTTGGGACAGCGCCTATCCACTGAGCCACCAGCTGGGGCCTAAATATTTTCTTAGCATCTGTTTGGCCATTAGGATTTTTCTTCTGAGTGCATGTGCATACATGCATGTGGGCATATGTGATTATCTCTGCGTGTCTGAACATCTTAGCAACCTGTGTATCTTGAATTTGTAGTTGATCTCCTTAGTGTCTATCTGTGTAGCCATAGGTTTTACTCCTTTGTCTGATTTAGGACCCAGGGCAAGGGCCCAATTTATTCTACATAGAAAGTAGATAGTAAGACTGCCCCTTGCACGCAGTTGTAGGAATTAGGAAGAGGAATCCTAGATGCTCAGCTACTTAGCTGGGCCAGACCTACGTTAAACATGGCAAAGCTGAGGCCACGGGACAAGCGGCGATTTGCCTAACTTTGCACAGCGAGCTAGTGCCGGAGTGAAGTCATAATCTAGTCTCCTTGCTTACAGGGCAGGCCTTTCCTGGGTCCTCAGTTGCCTTTTGCTGTGGGCCAGGGGCTGCCGGAGAAAGTCTTCCTTATATCACTCTCCTCTGCAGGAGGCCTGATCTTTGAGTCAGTCACCAGTGAGAATAGCAAAGCAGCTCCTGGGCCTTAGGCAGCGGATTGAGACATGTGTCAGGGTGACAAGGCATGTGCAGCTGGAGGGACGGATGCTCCCAACTGAGGGGGACAGCATCTGGGTGTTTGGGGTCAAGTGGCCCTATTTGTTTAGGTTCTGGAGGCCACCACTGATTGGCTGGGTCACCTTATACTGTTCACTGTGACCTTGGGGTTTTGCATGTTGGGGAAACCGTGGGAAAACCAGGTGAGGACTCAACCTGAGGGGAAATTGCTGGGAAAACATCTTCAGGACGAGGAGGTGACCCCCCCAAAGTTATAAAGCCCAGAGGTATTTGGGAAAGCTGTGACCTAAATAAGAGGGGGAAGGGGGGAAAGGAAAGAGAAAGCAGAGGGAGGTTTCAGGCAGGCAGCAGCCAGAACTTGAAATGCCTCAGTGCCATGCAGGCCTGTGGATCCAGCTACGGGGAGCTATTGAAGTGTTTGAAGCAAGGGAGTAATATGATCAGGTATGTGTTTTAAAAACAATTATTCACGGTGCAGTGTGGAGAAAGAAATGGAGTAAGAGTGGAGCGGAGACCAGTTAGAGGTTGTTCCTCTACACACGAGACATAGTGAGGAGCCAGGGTGATGGTAACAGAAATGGAGAAGATGGCTGATTCTAAAATGTAGGACTTGTTGATGGGCTGTATGAGGGTACGGCAGAGGGAAGAGTCCATGTTCCTTCAGGCCACAGGACCGATGTGGAAGATTGGAAGAGGTGTGTACAGGATAAGAATTCCATCTTCGATGCGTTGACTCTGACTCGGGGAGTTGATTCATGACCACAACTCTCTTCCATCTTATTCTTGCTTTCCCAGGAATGCTCCAAAATGGGAAGAAATTTGATTCCTCCAGAGACAGAAACAAACCTTTCAAATTCAGAATTGGCAAACAGGAAGTCATCAAGGGTTTTGAAGAGGGTGCGGCCCAGGTAGGATGAAGACCCTTGTTATGGGGGACTTGGGGGGTTGGGAGTCTGGGTTCCACACTCTGCCCCCACCCTCTCACAGAGCACTAGTGCTGTGACTGTCCTGCCAGGCCCTGGCCACGCCATCTAGTTTCAATCCTGGCTTGGTGTCCCCACCCCGTTTGTTGCCAGGTGACTCCTTTATCCCTGGGGCTCCCACCCGGAGTTCATCCCCTCAGGTTTGCTCAGCACTGGCTGGGGAGGGGTGTGCGCAGCCGGTTGGCCCAGACTGAGGCAGGGGAAGTGTAGGGCAGGACAAGGCATTGCCATTATTATTATTTTTTTTTAACTTAAGAAAAAAACTTCAGACTTGCAAAAATATTGCAGGACTTCCCACATGTTCTTTACCTTTTTACATACCACAGTACAATGATAAAAACCAGGTCGTTAACATCGATACAATGCTATTAACCAATCCATTCCAATTTTTGAGTCAGATATTCTGAACTGAAAAATCAGTTTATGCAAACCTCACCCGCAGTCTCACGCCTGCCGGGCTGCGGTGAGCCTCCTGAGGTCACGGCACATGCTTATTAGATTTCTTTAGAAGAGGGTGAGGAACCGGTCATGAACGAGGGGTCATCGCATAAGCAGCCATGTTTGGTGGGTGAATGGAGTTGATTGCTTTGTGGAAGTTCCCGTCCCAGGCAAGTTTCTGCTCTCCTGAGGCAGCTCTTAGCACATCTAAAATTCCTCCCAGATTTTCAGTTACTACGAGGCTGGTTAAAGAAAATGCCATAGTCATCTCACCTTTTTCTTTTAAATCAAGCCGGGTCCTCTTTCTCCTCTCCCCATCCGCCCCCACCCCTGCTAGATGAGCTTGGGGCAGAGGGCGAAGCTGACCTGCACCCCTGATGTGGCGTACGGAGCCACAGGCCACCCCGGTGTCATCCCTCCCAATGCCACCCTCATCTTTGATGTGGAGCTGCTCAACTTAGAGTGAAGGCAGGAAGGAGCCCGAGGTGGCTGGACCCGGCTGCCGCTTGCCCCCCGGCCTGCTCCGCCTTCTGCGCGGGGCTCTCGACCAGCGCGCTGACCTCACTGCCCCGCCGCACGATCCACTCTCTCTGCCCAAGCTGCTCTGTATGTCGCTCGCTGTTCATCTCTGTGCATCTGTGCTCGAGGAAACCTCGGTGGCAGACACGTTTCAGGCTGTGCGGTTGGCGTGTGCATGCAGGAGCCATCCCTGACCACGCAACGCACAACCCGCACCGCCTTACCTTCACGTCAGCCACACACAAGGTGCTCCCACGACGGACGAGGTGTACACAGAGGGACTCGGGCCAGTTACCTTTGCTGTCACTTTCAGAAATTGTTGGCTGCTGACTTACAAAATGTCCTCTTTGAAAATGACCTGTAAAATAAAGGCTCTGTGCTTGACACATCCCTGTCCCTCCTGACTGCGGGAAGGAAGTACTTTAAGGGCCACCTAAGCCAGGCACCCTTGGGAAAGAGTGGAAGGGAGCTTTCCAAGTAGCCTGACAGTGATAATAAATGATCATTACAGTTGTGAGTACTGTACACGTTGGGCCTTGTTCTGTTTTTAAAATTGTCACCAGTCCTTTAAGCAGCCCTGTGAGGTAGGTATTATCCGCCACTCATGTCACAGGCTCAAGTCCCTTCTACATAAATGAAGGAGTATATCACATTCGCATCCCATAGACGGTGGGATGTGAACACACTGTGGCCTTGAGACCAGCACCTGTTTGGACGTAGAGAGGTGAGCGCCCTCACCAGGAAGCAAAGGGAAAGGGACCCTGTGCGTCTGAACAGATGGAGGGGCCGGGGGGGGGGGGGGGGGGGGGGGGGGGGCCGACAGCCAAACACTAATTCACACTGGGGAGTTACTTTTGAAAACAGTGATTTCTGAGCTTGTTTTCACATTTACTGCTTAGTTGCATCTAGATTTGCTCTTACGTAGGGGAATTACTTCAGAGAATAAGGTATGATTGTCTTGTTTCCACATATACTGCTTAATTTAACCAACATTGACTGAATTTACTGAAACACTCACAAATCCCCTTGGCTTTCAAATCAGCCCCCTCTTCACAGGAGCCTAGGGCCAAGTGGCTGAGAGGTTTTTAGTTAGCACAGCTTTCAACACAGTTGGCTATTGTTCCTGCCTGGTTGCTTACTAAGCCAGTGATGACCTGAAAGTGTTGATTGAAGAGGAGCTGGGAAGGGGTGCTAGTTTCCTTCATGGACCTGACATCACATACGCAATACGGGGCCACAGCACCTCGGCTACCTCATCTACACTTGTCTCCGCAAGTCCAGGCCGTAGTCCTCTGCTGAGGGCTGAGTAGTTAAAAGCAGCAGTGCTTCTGGCCCTGGCTGGTAGCACAGTGGATGGGGCGCCAGCCTGCGAACCCAAGGGTCGCAGGTTCGATTCCCCAGCCAGGGCACATAACCAGGTTGCAAGCCAAGTCTCCAGTCAGGTCTGTGGCTGGAGGCAGGTGAAAAGCAACCATACATTGATGTCTCTCTCCCTCTCTGCCTCTCTCCCTCTCTCCCTTCCCCTCTAAAATGAAATAAAATCTTTAAAAAAAAAAAACAGCAGTGCTTCCAGATGGAGAGAGTTAAAGGAGACAGGGTCTGCCTGGCTTTGAATCACCCTGTCCTTGGGCTCACTTCTGCTGTGGAACCAAACCAGCGACAGGGTGCCTCCTGCCTGCCTTCCTGGGTATTTCTTTCACAACATCTTAGCTCCCAGCTTTCTTCAATGGCAAGAATGTGTGATAATTGCTTAGAACTCGGCCCATTTTCTCGTGTTTTCTGCTGTGACACCAATAGGATACCTAAAAATGGCACCAAGGGCCACTGCAGGTGACTCTTATGGAGTCATACAAAGGATCTCAGTCTAGAGTATGTATTGCCTACGTGGTAAAAGATGTCCACTAAGAACCAACACAAACAAATAAAAACTGCAGACACCCACTGGCTGGTACCTGGAGAAGGTACACTAGGCTTCACGAGCTCTGCTTTACTCGTGCTCTTAAAAGATGACGCAGAGAATGACGGTACAGCACGCTAACAAGTTTGGACAATGTCCTGTGAAGGCCACTGAACGTTGTGAAGCAGGAGAGGGATGATGAGCTGTCCTATCAGCCATTTTCAAACTCCTAGTCAATACATTCTCCAGTCATACAAAACCCTTCTTAGAAACTCAAGACTTAACCTAGAAGGATGTAAGGCGGCTCTGGCACGCATGTATGCACACACACATGATGGGCACGATCCTCCCTTGCACCCTTCATGGCAGCTTGAAAACCTGAGCCTAGTGCCTGGTGCAGACGGCCGGTCGTAGCTGCAGCTTCGGCAGCTGAGCACGCAGGTCTGGTGCTGACAGGTTCTCAGTATTTGTCCACCAAATCTGAGTTCTTCCCTCTTAACTGGGGCCAACAACCAAACTGCTGACCAATGAGAAGGAATTTGACACTCAACTCTTCAGACACATCATACTGTAAGTCACTCTAATTTGTTTTCCCCTTACAAAGAAAGTTTTTTAGAAATTTCTTTTTACGTTTGTAAAGGCACATGATGCATTACACGAATTAATAATGAGATCCACAAAAGCATTCATAAGAAAATAACAACTGTGGCTCCTTTGTCTTCTGCCTGCCCTTCTTAGAAATGACTTCTACAGTGCTTTCGAAAAGCACTCAGACTACGACAATTATTTCATTTTCAATAGTAGGCTTTAGGGAGATGGTACAAAATTGTCTATTTTCCTAAAGTAATGACAGACCTCAAAGCTAAGTGCATTTAAAAGTAGATCAATGTTCTTTGTCCATTTAAATGATTCAGTCTTTGTACCCTTCGAGTTGGTTTTGACTATAGTTTTATATATGTACAAGTACGTATAAATAAAATTAAGTCTGTTTTTCTATTTGGCCCCTGCCTAAACTATGAAAGGGAGATTATAGCTATCCCCTCCAAGCTACCAGGTTATGAGGAATATGGTAACAACTATACTATTTCCATGCCATGGGAACTCATAATTATAAAAATAAGTGTCATGTAATTTTTAGTAGCAAAGATAGACTATGAACAAAGGGCCAAAATATACACAGACACTTATTAACTAAATGGGAAGACCACATGAATACAATCCTAGATATAAAACAACCAACACTACCCAAGGTGCTTGCTCTCAAATTTCTAACAATGTGCTGTGTTTTGGCCATTTCTAGAATAGACCTCTGTTCTAAACACAAGGATATCCACTTTGACAAAGGTGTTTTGTTTATTGTAAAGCAAGTATTATGCAAATGTACTGGCATGGTTAATAACTGGTTGATGTCACAGCAACTTTTAATATAAGCATTTTATTTTTTTTACCAATACAATGAGCTTTGATTCCCTTATCTACAAAACGGGGATATCTACCTTCACAAGTTATTACGAAGATTTCATTAATAACACTCAACAGATGACAATGCTGACAGGTCCCCTGATGGCCGAGCACTGGCCTGCACACGGAAAGCACTGGGAATACAAAAACACTCCTGCTCTCATGAACCTTGGTCTCTTTGACCACCTACCGCCAAGTAATTGTTGGGTTCAACTGCTGTTTTTCTTCCCCAGTATCAAACAGGAGAAAGTTCAAGAGAAAACAATGACATGGTTTACAAAAAGCTACAAGTTTACTAACCATGGATTCTAACACGTATCAAAGTTTCAAGCAGGTCATTTGGAACCTCAAAAAACAAATCACAATATTTGTATTAATGAAAAACCAAAAAAGGGTAGAGGTGGTGATTTATAGTTTCAGTCCAAATTGGAAATTCAGGAACAGTCACTTTGGTGGATCAGTATTGATGCCGTATTTCTCCTTGAGAAGCTTCAACTGTTCTTCCTTCTTCTTCGTGTCCATCTTCTGAAATGCCTGGAAATGAGGTATGTACCCATGTTAACAATGACCAATCTACGGTCAGATGAGTTACACTAACAGCAGCAGCCAGAAAAGAACTCAAGAGTACAAATCTTCCCTAATGGTGCAGCTCAGCACTTATTTTTTTTTTTAAGATTTTTACTTACTGTTTTTTTTTACAATTTTAAGATTGTATTTACTTTTACAGAGAGGGGAAGGGAAGGAGAAAGAGAGGGAGAGAAACAACAACGCAAAAAAAAAATACTGGGGACCCGGGCTGCAAACGCAGACATGTGCTCTGACTGGGAAGAGAGCCACAACCTTTTGGTTCACAGGTTGGCACTCAATCCACTGAGCCACACCAGCCAGGGCTCAGCACTAATTACATGGGCTCATGGGCTCCTCACATGAAAAGAACCATAGCTATACTTACCCTGTTGGCATTATAGTACAAAACCACGAGGTATCTGTTACAAACGTTGAATCCTGACAGGTGATCACATGCATTCTTGGCATCGAAGATGTCTTCATAGACCACATAAGCTGTCCCTCTAGTTTCAGGTGTGTTCCCCCTGCAGAGTTGAATCAGACAATTCAATACACATTAATCTGAAAACCATTAGCGGAAATAAACATTATAGATAGGTATGCTGGATAAGCCTGTAATTTCTTGAATGGGGTAATTTTTAAGTAAAATAACTACAGGTTAAACTTACTGTTATAGCAAGAATATCAATGTATCTACTAAAGCAGTAACGACAAGGAACTAGCTTGCAACTCTGTCATGGTCTGCATGTTCTAGTCTTTTCTACTTCTCACAGTAAGAACCAATTTTCAGTCTTACACTGGAAAGTAAGTGCAGAGGAGTGATGGCTATTAGTGAGCAATGTCGGAATGGGGGTTTTCTTATTGTGCATTTATAAAGCAGAACCAATACTCTATTTACCACACACCCACCTGGAAAGTATTACCTTGTTTCTAAAGATTTAAATCCCCCCCACCCTAATTTAATTATATTTTCAATTAAAGAGCAGACAATCTCCTCAATGCAGGAAATATATTTCTGGGCAATATTTTACTAACATTTCATTTATCAAATCTATAATGAAACCTATTTTGTGGGGGTGGGGAGGAAGCCCTTCCACCAAGATGGCAAAATTCTAAATTTTATATATATAAAAACAGCCCTGGCTGGTGGCACAGTGGGTAAGGCACAGGCCTGCAAACCCAAAGGTTGCTGGTTCGATTCCCAGCCAGGGCACATAACCAGGTTGCAAGCCAGGTCTCCAGCCAGGTCCGTGGCTGGAGGCAGGTGAAAGGCAACCATGTGCTGATGTTTCTCTCTCTCTCGTCCCCTGTCCCTGAGAATAATAAATAAAACCTTCAAAAAAGAAAATAGTCAACCATCATCCTTTATGGCCAGAAAAGGATGTCCTTCTTTGTAGAGAGTTAATGTAATTTGTTCCACTTTTCTTAAAAGTTTTTGCCTTCTTAAAATGCAACACAGTTCCTTACTTTCATACATTCACTTCAATACAATTCACACTGTCATGCATTACAAACCCCTTTGGCTGGGGGCCAGGGCTGGGTGGTCTTCTGCAGAGAATGGGGTGGAAGCACACCTGTGGGTGGGCTGTCTGCGAGCCTGGCTGGGTGCTGAAAGGCAGCTGGAGGTGGGAGCCAGACCTTGCTCACAGACATGGGGCTGCTTCTCATCTCTTCCCCTCACCTCACCAGCTTCCATCAGGGGAGTAGGTAGTGTGAGGAGCAACAAACTGCAGGCAGCAGATGGCCACAAGCTTGTGAGTGGGACACTGGGCAGAGATCCTACTCAGCTCCGCTGCCTCCATCTGCATTCCAGCCAATCAGTGCAGCTGTGAAAGAAGGTCAATACTGCTCCGCCCTGGTCCCTGCACAGGGTCAGGGAAAGGGAGCTGACCGGAAGGGGAGGCACCTGCCTAGATCTGATCTAACATGAGACTAGTCTTGAGCCTCAGTTAGAGCTTGTGCCTTCTGTAAAGGGGACAGGACGGGCACAGAGTGCGGGGGTGGCAGGAGGGTGCCCCTGACGCTCTTGCTCTGTCTGTCTGCATGGGCCGGATGAGGGAGTTGTGATACTCTACTCTCTGGGAAGTCTAACAACTCTTGGAGTTTTATCTGTAAATCGTATAAAAACTAAGGACTGTCCAAAGGAAAAAAGACTGCCCCCAAAGATTCCCCCCCCCCCCCCGCCCCCCAACAAGATTTTATGTTCCTCAGGGCAAAGACTTCTTTCCCATTTTACTCCCACAGTGCTATGTACACCTTAAGGCCTAATAAGCATTTGAAAGACAGAGATCTTTCTCTCACATCCTCTTAGGAAGAAGAGCAATGGGCGCTAACCACATTTTAACGACTTTTCCTCTTAAGTATCCCAGCCCTTAATGATCAACCTCTTATCTTGACAACCACACTGTAATTGTAATTTTTAAAAGCATGTACTTGGTAGCTCCTATATGTTAGGCACTGAGCCAACATTACTTTCTTGATTGGAGGTAAAAGCTTAGAGCAGAAATTAGAATACCTAATCATGTAACTTAATTTCTCTGAGCTTCAGTTGCTTCATGTGTCAAGCAAGCAGTGACTGAAGACCCTATCACATACCCCATGCAACATGCGGTTTCAATATTCAAAAGAGGTAACAAATAAGAAAGGGCTTAGGAAGTTCAAAGCACCATGCCAGTGTCTGCTACCTGCCAGGTACGCTGACCAACATCCCAATTTGTTCAAGGCTGTCTCCTTGGCACCGAAAGTTTGCGTCCCAGAAAACCTCTGGGCCCTGGGCAAGCTGGTGCTGGCGCTAGGTACGCATGAAGCAGGAGCACAGCAATGGGGCGGAAAACCTGCTTCTAATCTGTAATTCAGACCCTGGTTCCTGCACACTAAGCCCTTCTCTAACTTTGCTGATGTAAGTATCTTTTTTTCTTTTTAAACGTTTTTTTTTTTTTTTTTTTCAGAGAGAGGGACAGGGAGGGAGAAAAAAGAGAGAATGATCCATGTGAGAGAGAAATATCAGTTGGTTGCCTCTCGAAAGTCCCCAACCAGGGAGGGATCAGGCCTGACAGCCAGACCTGCGCCCTGACCTGGCATCGAACCAGTGACCTTTGGTTCACAGGCTGCCATTCAATCCACTGAGCCACCAGCCAGGGCTGTAACCATCTCTAAATTGTGTACAATCAATATACATTTTGTAATACCTTCCTAAATCTATCACAGCCCCACTACCATTTTATATATTACTCACTTATATACACTGGGTGGTTAACATGTATCGGACACAAGGAGACCCGTCAGCACAAAGTGAAAAGTATCCAGGGTCCCTGCCCTAGAGGAGCTGGCAGGTTGGCAGAAGAAACAAGTGAGCACACAGGGGCAGAAGCACGTGTTGATCAAGAAGAGATGTTCCTAGAAGGTGCTACGGGAACAGAGAAGGGCGGCCAATGCCAGTGGGAAGGAAATATTCAATGACGAAGTGCTGTCACAGGCATGCCCAATTTGATCCTCACTAAAATTCTTTTAAGAGCGGTTAGGAAGACTATTTCATAGATAACTGAAGCTCAGAAAGGTTAAATATTTTGTCCACTTTGTAGGACTAATAGATGCCCAGTTAGTGTTTGAACCAATTCAGTAAATCTATCATGCTGCATACCATTCTTTTATGTCTAGAACAGTTTCTTTTCGTTTTTTAAAGATTTTATTATTTCCAGAAAGAGAGGAAGGAAGAAAGACAGAGAGGGAGAGAACAGAGAAACATCAATGTATGGTTGGTTGCCTTTCACCTGCCTCCAGCCACGGACCTGGCTGTAAACCTGGCTTACAACCTGGTTATGTGCCCTGGCTGAGGAATCAAACCAGCAACCTTTGGGTTCGCAGGCCAGCACCTTATCCACTGTGCCACCAGCCAGGGCTTCTAGAACAGATTTTCTTAACCTAGAGTCCATGTGCCCATTGAAATCAGATGCAAAATGTGTGTATTCTTCTGTGGAAAGGGTCAAAGCGTTTATCAAATATTCAAAGAATTAAGACTTCCTAAAATGGACAGCTGGTCCATACCACTTCCATTTTCATCCCCACTTCGGTACCAAAGATGACATATTTCTAGTTGTTGGTTCACTTTCTGCAGGGACACTGATCATTTTAAAGAAGAGTCCTCAAGATCTCAAAGAATTCTAAAAGCCAAGAAAAGGATCTAAGGTCAAAGTAAAAAGTATTAAGAGCCCTGGCTGGTAGCACAGTGGATAGAGTGCCGGCCTGCGAACCCAAAGGTCGCAGGTTCGATTCCCCAGCCAGGGCACATAACCAGGTTGCAAGCCAGGTCTCCAGCCAGGTCTGTAGCTGGAGGCAGGTGAAAGGCAACCATACATTCATGTCTCTCTCCCTCCCTGCCTCTCTTCCTTCCCCTCGTTCTAAAATAATGAAATAAAATCTTAAAAAAAAAAAAAAAGTATTAAGAAAGATATTCCAGCCCTGGCTGGTGGCACAGTGGATAAGGCACCAGCCTGCAAATCCAAAGGTGGCTGGTTCGATTCCCAGCCAGGGCACATAACCAGGTTGCAAGCCAGGTCTGTAGCTGGAGGCAGGTGAAAGGCAACCATACATTGATGTCTCTCTCCCTCTCTGCCTCTCTCCCTTCTCTCTCTGAAAATAATAAATAAAAAACCTTAAAAAAAAAAAAAAAAAGGAAGATATTCTAGGAGCATTTGAGATCTTGCTTCTTGGCATATTGAAAGGAGGGGATAGGAAGAGAGAGCCCTGGCTGGTGTGGTTCAGTGGATTGAGCGCCAGCCTGTGAACCAAAGGGTTGCCAGTTCAGTTCCCAGTCAGGGCACATGCCTGGGTTGCAGGCCAGGTCTCCAGTTGGGGGCACATGAGAGGCAACCACACATTGACATTTCCCTCTCTGTCTCTTTTTCCCTCCCTTCCCCTCTCTATAAATTAATTAATTTAAAAAATCTTTTGAGAGAGAGAAGGAGACTGAATCCAACTGAAAAACAAAACCAAAAAAACCTCAGATCTTCCAGGTGGACTCTCTGGTGACCAGCCCATTTAACTAGTTAGTAGGACAGCTGCTGTGTAGTGTAGAAATTTAACATATTGATGACAAGCAATTTAATACAAAAGCTAATGCAACTACAAATACGAGTTAACTTGTATAGCAAACCACATCCATCTATTCATTAATTTAGAACCAGATTTTATTACTAAGTAGCTGTGTGAAGCTAGAAAGCTCCTGTACTCTCTGGGCCTTGACAATCTCACCTGTGAAACAGACACAGTATACCCTCCCCACAGGACTGAATGAGAGTGATGCAAAGAAAAGCTCCTATTACATGGCATATAGTAGGCATTTAGTAACTATTCAAGAAATATCATTTAAAGGTATGAGCCCTTCAATTTAAATTTGAATTTAGATGAAAACGTAAATTTGTATTGCACTTAATTCCCCCATAGTTTTTTTCATGTGGTAGTATTATAAGTAATATGACCTTTTATTTTTCCAAATGAGACTCTATTGCTTTGGGAAACCAAAGACTCACTGAGTAAGCATGATATTTTTAAAGAACAGATCAGGGGAAGGGTCCTCTGTACTTTTTTATCTTCCACAGAAAGCTGCAGTTGAAAATAAAAATCATTTTTCTCAGAATTTCACAACTAGTTGGCTCTCATTGAGATGGATCTTGAGGGTCTCAGTAGGTATTTTCCCCTTAAACAAACAAACAAACAAATATATAGAACAGAAAGAAAGAAAATCTCTGACTTCAATCTATTAGCTTCTGGGCTCTCAGGCCCTTGCTGTTAGCTGTAATTCCTGGATTATAGATTACACAATCATTTTCATTAAATGTCATTTAAAAAGTCTCAGTAAACTCACACTCTGATTTGACGAATAGGTCCGTATTTCCCAAATATATCATACATTTCTTCAGCTGTGATTTTGTAAGGCAAATTTCTTATATACAATATCCGATTTACTTCAGGAGGAAGTCGAATCTAAAATGAGAAAAATGCATTGTCTTTGTAATTAGAAGAAAATGCTACCATTTAAAAAGTTCTGATAATAAACAAGAAATTCTCATTAAACAAACAAACAAACAAACAAAAAACCCCCAAGCCCTGGCCTGATGGCTCAGTTGGTTGGAGCAGCATCCTGTACACTAAAAAAGTTGTGGGTTTGGTTTGATTCCCTAGTCAGGGCACATACCTAGGTTGTGGGTTTGATCCTTGGTTGGGGAGCATATGGAAAGCTACCAATAAATGTTTCTCTCTAGAAATCAATAAGCATATCCTTGGGTGAGGATTTTTAAAACACAAAAAGCCAAGAATAAGAATTATAATCTATTACTGAAAATGGCATGCATGTTCTTTGGAAAAGCAATGGGCTACAGACTAATAAGGTTTTACTATAAAAACCAGGCTTTCAGGCAATATATGTATTATTTATTTATTTTTGATTGCCAATAGACTGGTTTCTTTTATTCCCCAGGCGAGCTGTTTGCTTATATACTACAATCATTACACAAAACAAAATACTTATTTGGCTCCTTTTTGTTCATTCAACAAATATTTACTAAGCACCTTCTTCATGTGTATAGGAGACTAGGTAGTATTAAGGTTACACAGTGAAGAAAAAAAGACAAGGTTTCTGCCTTCCCCAAACTTATTGGCTATTATCCTGCCTTGCTTTTTTGTTTCCTTCAATCAAGCACCTGGAAAGAGGAAGCCTATACTTATTGCCTCCTATTCTTTACTTCACCTCCACTCATCAACCTACCACAGTCTGGCTTCCAACCCAAAACTGATCACAGTGCTTTGACACACTAAGCGCTTTTACTTGCAGTGTTCAGGTCTTACCATACTTAAGTTCTCTGAGCTCCTGACACTATTAACTGTGACCTTCCTGATACTCTTAATTTCCCTGGGTTTCTCCTAAGTTTCTGGCTAGTTAGTTCTTCTTCATCTTCTTTGCCATTTATTACTTTTTTTTTTTTTTTTTAAAGATTTTATTTAATTATTTTTAGAAAGAGGGGAAGGGAGGGAGGCAGAGAGGAAGAGAGACATCAATGTATGGTTGCTTTTCACCTGCCTCCAGCCACAGACCTGACTGGAGACCTGGTTTGCAACCTTGTTAGGTGCCCTGGCTGGGGAATCGAACCTGCGACCTTTGGGTTCGCAGGCCGGCACCTTATCCACCGTGCTACCAGCCAGGGTACTTTGCCATTTAAATATGCTCTTCCAGCCCTGGCAGCGGAACTTGGTTGGTTATAGTGCTGTCCAACACACCAAGGTTGCAGGTTCAATCCCTGGTCACAGCATACAAGAATCAACCAATGAATAAGTAAAACAACAAATCAATTTTTCTCTAAAATAATTTTTTTAAAAATATGCTTTTCCACCAAGTTTTATCTTTAGACTTCTTGTCTTGGCCCCTTGTATAAATCCCCTTAACCCTATACCTCTGTTTCTTAACCACATGATTTCCACATTGACTTGATGATACTCAAATATGTATGTCCTACCCAGGTTCTGTGCTCCTTATTAACATATTCAATTACATACCAGACATTCTTTTGCTTACTATTTATTAAACTGGCAACTATGCCAGGCATTAAGCTGTGTTGTATAAATGGAAGAATAATATGCTTATTCCTTGCCCTCAAACTAGTAGTGGTGACAAATGGTAAACAGATAAGTATAATAAAGTGTTACGTTTTAAGGTTCAAGGATAAGCTCAAATAGATAATCAACACTGTTATCACAGTATACTTCTCTAGTAAATCTGCTTTTTCACGCTGCAAGACACTCCATCACACTTTCTCTTCTCACACCTTACCACAACTCCCTCTAATATCTGAGTTGGGCTGTATTCTCTTCCCTGCCCATACTAGATGATCTTGTCTGTTGCCTACTGGAAAAAATAGATATGACCAAAGGTTAAGTACCTTATATTCAAACCGCTAAACCGGCCAATCTGCATTCATCCATATGCACCCACTTTCCCTCTCAGTGCTATGCCAACCCCTCCTGAACTCAATCTACCTTTTCCCTACATTATCAGCTCCTCTCACTTACTAGACTGTTCCCCTAAGAATACAAAAACACCTTATATCACACATCTTAAGAAAAAAAGAGAAGTTACCCGATTTATCTTCTCCCAATACGAAAACGTACGCAAAGAACTGTCTCCACTTTTTCAACCTCCACCCTCTTTTCCTCCCACCACAACTACGTTTTCATCCACTGAAACGAAAATCATCAAGGTCACCAAAATTTTCCATCTCACCATGTCCAATATCTGTCTTCATCTTACTATACTTCTCAGCATCTTAGTGTTGAACACCCTCTTTTCTTTTAGGTTTCCATAACGCCCCAATCTCTAACATAAGACTGTAAATAGTAGGGCTTTTTATTTTATTCACTGCTGTACCTCCAATACCTAGACTAGTATCTGGCACGGAGTAGCAGTTCAATAAATATAACTGATGAATTATTTCCTATCTTCAAGTCTGGTACATCGTAGATGCGCAAAAATGTTGTTGAATTAAAACATGAAGGATCCAAAAAGTTCCCTGCCGAGGAGACTCCGGGGATCTAATTGCCTGTTGACCATTACGTTATTTACTGCGGACTCATCTGTGCTATTAACCTTTAAGCCGGGAAGATCCTGACGCCAGGTTGTAGTGCAGGTGAAGCGATAAACGCTGGGAGAAAAGGCTGACGGAACTCTCAAAAGGGGAGGAGGCGGACAGGTGACTCGAGAATCAAGCCTCTAAAAGCCAGGCCAGGCTGAAAGCCTCTCCGGGAGCACAGTAACCTCCGGGCTTCCTCTCCCTGGCAATGCTTTGATCCCCGCCGCCGAGAAAGCCCAACAGCGAAGTCCTCCCCGCCTTAGCCGAAGTCTGCGAGACACTCACGTTCGCTCTCTTGGCCGCTTGCATCGCCATCTTGGCGGGCTGATGAGGTTACCACAATAAAGACTGAAAATCCTCCTTACTCCTCCCGAGCTCGCTCAGCTTTGAGCTCCAAACAACGACAGACGCAGGACACCAACAGCCAGGCCCTGCCGGAAGCTGTTCTACAACGCGCCGGAATACCCGCGTCTCACGTGGCGACGTGTTGACGCAGAACCCCCTTCCGAAAAGACTCCGGGTAAAACCAGCCCGCGTTAGGTAGGAGGCCGGGAAGTTGAAAGCTGAGGGTCCAAGACGCTTCCGGGCGCTGGACCGGAAGGGGCGGGGTTCCTGCCACAGCGGCCCTCACAGGAGGAAGCTGGCCGGATGGGGCGGGGCCTGAGGAGAGCGGCTCCAGGCGGCTACTCAGAGGAGCTCCGGGGTGGGGGGCTTGGTGTGAAACCCGGGGGTGGCAGGGCGCGTGGGGGGCCCTGGACCCCGGGCTGTGCGCGGAACGGGGCCTACAGGATTATGTCGCGGACCCGGAACCCTGGCGCAGTCCTGAAGGTTGAACCTCTGCTGACCTGGCCCCTCTGTAATCGCCGCACTGCCACCCCATCTGTAATCGCCCCGGCCCCACTCATCCCAGCCCCGATGGCCTCCATCCGCGCTGGGACCACTCATCATGAGCCGACTGCCCTTTCTGTACACTTTATTTCCTTAGAACAGGTTTACACGGATCGATAGACGAGGCCGGGAAGGCCCAGTGGGTGACAGGCGGGCCAGGGGTAGCAGCTGGTGTCCGGCCCGCGCGCAATGACTTCGACAGGTTTGGCGAGGCGCGAGGTACCGTTCCCTGCACGGCCCCGCCCCCCTTACTCGGGCAGCTCCAGGACGATTTTGCCCACGTGCCGATTACTCTCCATGTACTTGTGGGCCTCTTGGATTTCAGCCAAAGGGTAGATTTTGTCCACAACTGGATGTAGACGATGCGGGTCCTCCGTGGAGAAGTGGGGCACGATTTGCTCTGTAAAAGCCTTCACCAGCATTTGCTTGTACTAAGATAAGAAAAAGGAGACCATGAGCCTGGACAGAGGTCTTACCTTGCTACTTCCCACCCTGCTTCGCCTTTGTTTGCTCTCTGAAATGTGTACCTAACCGAAAAAGCACACAGGTGCCTAACCCATCATACCAACGTGTATGTGTGTGCATGTTTCCCCAAATGTGAAACCTCTGTTCTGTACCAGATAAAAGGCTGAAACCCGAACTAAAATATTAGTGTCACTGACAGCCAAAAAAGTGTTTTTTAAAAATAAAGTTTCAAGGAGGCGGCAGCCTCAGACAGGTCTTACATAGGCTCAGTTCAAAAGGGATGTTGAAGCTCCTCTTCTATCCCCCAGTTGGTGTGAAACCTTCCGCTGGGAAACATTGCCAAATTTGACAGATTTCAGGTTGAAGGTAGAGGTTTGCTTACCTAAGAGGCTTTCTTAGCCTACTAAAAAGAGTTCTGCCTTTCAAAATAAAGTCTTGGAACTGTTAAACCTATTCCCTAATGTTCTCAATGCTCTGTGAGAAAGACTCACTGGGTCTCATATACGAACTGTTAGCTGCCATCTTTCCAAGATGTTGAGGCTTCTATTGACCAATTTTGATTAGTTCTGTGGAATTGGGTTAACTGTTTATCCACAGAGAGGCAGGTTTCGACTTAGGCTCCCTAACTGAAGATGTGGCATAACTGCTATTCTTTGGGGTTATGGAAAGGAATCCTACTTCTCTGGGTAATAGTTTTATTATCACTCATCACTCACCTTTTTGTCCCTAGACCTCAGCAGACTGGTGATCAGACTTCCTCGTTTAAAAAGTAGCTTTGAAAATATAGGCCCGTTGACCTCAGCTCCTCCCATCAGACCATAGAGAACCCAGCGACCATCAAGAGCTAGGCAGTTGGCATTTTTCTCCCAGTTGGATCCTCCTATGCAGTCTAGAATAAGGTTGATTCCAGCACCTTTCACATGAAACACAATTTGTGATGCTAGTCAGACATAGAAAGCTTGGTGCAAAATAAGATTCCATGTCATATTTGTGGATATATAGATATAAATAAATACAGGCACAAGTAGTAAATCTATAGCTTGGAACTAGAAACACTGCATATAGAAACATTGTAAATGTAGTCTAGGTAGTTGAACTCTATTGGACATATATGAATAGTTCATCTTTTATGATCTGTAGCCACAGCAAGTGGGAAATAGGCAACACCATGATCTGGTACCTTACCCCAATCCCTACATAGGTAGAAAACACACTGGCACCTGGGCATAAGTGAGAACAGAACAGGGGAGGTCTATCCCAGACTACTGGGCAGGCTAATAGTCCACAACTCAGTTATGAAGTATCTGCACTAGATTGTTTGAATTGTAGCTTTGCTGCCTTTGGTGTCATTTCTCCTTTTTGACTCGTGGAAAAATAGAAAGGGGTGTGCCAAAAATGTTCAAATTTGGATTGGGAATTGAGGCTTATTTATTTAAGAAGCTGCCACCCCACCCTCTATAACCACCGCTGAACTAGTCTCTGCCCCATGTCTCCTTTTAACTCATTGTGTGTTTGCTGGTTGGGAATAAGAGGTTCTGGATAATTCTGGCCAATTCTGTATGAATATTCAGTTTCTAAAATGTGTATGAATCATATCACAAGATGACACATGGCACCTGTCTTCATCCTAAATATTGCCTGGCTGTCTCCAAAGATCAAACACCAGAGAATTAGAACTTGGTCAAGGCAGCTGCTGTGCATTGAGCAGAGGGAAGACAGATCTAGACTCTGGTTACCTTGAGGCTGGTGAGGATTTTATTTAATCATCTCTGAAATTCCTGCTGAGCTGCAAAAACTGTTGTTTACCTTTGGTGAATTTCATTGCTGCTTCAGAAAAATCCTCTTCTTTGTAATTGAATCCAGCAGCTGCTCCAAGTTTTTTTGCTATTTGAATCTTGTCCTGGGAGCCAGCTGTGATCAGAGGGATAGCTCCAGCTAACCGGGTGAGTTGGGTGACAGCTGTGCCCACCCCACTTAACCCTGCATGGATCAGCACAGTGTCTCCGGCCTGAACATTTCCTGTAACAGAAAGTATAGGAACCGTTCTCTTTTCTTTGCAATTGCTAAATACACAGGCATATTCTAGCATGATCACCTGGCTCTGGGACCACCGATGCCAAATTTCTTTCTCATTTTAGAGTACATACTGATAGTTTTTTATTTGCCTTATTGCCTCTGGTTAAAGTGGGAAACAACTTTTTGAAAGTTATTAGCTAGTTTTACCTGTGAAATAAATGCATATCTCTGAGCTGTGCCTGGTAAGTAAGGATAACCACCATTCCCACCATCACCACCAGAAGCCAGTCTGAAACTGGACTCCAGTTGATGTCACTAACCCAGGCACTACACACTAGCCACCAGTCTCCTCCTAAAATGGGGTTTTCATTATGTCACTTGCTCTTCAAAATGTCACATGGCTCTCGATGGGCTTTTGTATCAAGTCCAGACAGCCTGCAATTCAGTGTCACCACAATCGAGTCCCAGCCTCATTTTTCACAAGTGATTATTGTTATCCTTCACTTCTGAGTGGACCAGCCAAAGTCACCTTTCTCGCTCACAAAGAAATAAAGACACTGTCTTAGACCACCATGGCTGGACATGACAACTCTCCCCACCCTTACAGTCCTTCTCTTCCAGAAAGCTTTCTCTGACCACCTTTGCTCACACCCTTCTGGATCTCATGGTTATCAAACTTTTGGGAATGCTTTGTCTTCCCAGTTACTCAGCTCCCTAAGGAGTCTCCCTAGGCTCCCACGCATGATTGCTTGGCTAGCCTGATGGGGTTGGGGAGAGAGAAGAGTTGACTGAAGGGCCCCTCTGCTGCACAAGGGCTCCCAGAGGGAAGCTCAGCATGACTGAGAAGCTGGGATGGCTGGTGGGCCAACAGTGTAGAGATGTGCATAGGCTTTTTAGCCAGTGTTTTCCACACTTTCTTTCTATCTGATGACCACGACTTTCAGGCTCAACTATCAAGCCATTGCTAACATAGTATGAGGACATGACATTACCGGTGGTGGTACAGTAGGGTGGGGTGCTGGGTTAAGTATGGCTCAGTGACCAGGACAAAGCTGCCCTGGAGAGCCACTGAGGTGGCTAAGTCAGGAAGGAGTTGAGCCATGTTGTATAGAGTAAGCATGGGGGTCAGGGGGCTCCTCACCCACAAGATGTAACAGCTGGAAGGCGGTGAGCCAGGCCTCTGGGATGGCGGCAGCCTGGGGCAGGGTCAGTCCTGCTGGGATGGGCATGAGGCACCCTTCAGGGACAGTGACATATTGAGCCTGACCCCCACCAGGCAGCAGAGCCATGGCCGGGTCCCCAATTTTCCAGTGCCCCTGGCAGCCAGGCCCCAGCTCTGCCACGTGTCCAGATGCCTCGACTCCCAAAATGGTGCTGGCTCCTGGGGGTGGGGCATACTGGCCCTGCCTCTGTAGAGAGATGAGTGCACTAAGTGGTGAGTGTGGCCAGAAATCTGTGTATCACCATCCCAGCCATCTTCCAATAGCCCCCCCACCCACCCACTTTTCTCCAGCAGAACATTTGGATAAAGTTAGGTTTTTCTAAAGGCAGAAAAAGAGAAAGGAGAGGTAACTTGTTTCATGCAAACAAAAGACAGTAGGTCACATAATCAGTGGATGCCACAACTAAACCCCCTGTTTTACACAGAGAGAAACTGAGGCCCAGGCAAGGAAATGCCTGGTCTACAGTTGCAAAGTAAATTAGCAGGTTAGGAACAAAACCATGGATCCTAAACGATAGTTCTTGTGTAAGGCCTGTCTCAAACATACGGAGCCAATGTCAATATAATTAACACTGACATTGGCTCGGCTCTGTACTTAACCACTGGGATCCTCAGAAGCCTCTAACCAGGGCTGTGGACCAGAGGGACTGAACGAGGGGTACACATCAGGACCATCTGGGGAGCTTTTCAAAATACACATGTCTGGGTCCTGGTCATGTGGATTTTGAAAGAATGCCCCAGGTGATCCTGGTGTGCATTTCTCAATCACCCCAACCAATGCAGTTGGTACAGTTTAGCTTTTCAAATAGCAGACAGAAGAAAATTCTGAGTACTGCCCCCTGCCCACTCTGGGATCCTTACAATGAAAGGAGTGCAGAGTTTGGGGACACAAAGACCTCAATTTGAATCACAGCTCCCCAGGATTATTAACGTGTGGCCTTGGATGTATTGCCTAATGTCTTGGACTCTCAGTTTCTTTACCTGTAGAATACAGGTGGTGACCAGGGATGCCTGCAGAGTAAGTGAGATAGGGCACGGCCTAACACATCCCTCAACCAATGTAACCCCTCTCCTTATTCGGAAGCCTGAGCAGATGATGGATTAACTCAGGGTGGATTCAAATCCTATATCCCCCATGGATGCAAATACTGTGTCCCCATATTTTGTGTAAGCAAAGGAGATTAAATTGTTCCAGGGCTCAGAACCCTCAGCATACTCTCTGTACATACCTCCCTTGAGTGTTGGCAGCAGTGCCAAAGGTCGTCCCTTATCTGTCTGAATGCTTACTGAAGGCTCCCACCCTGATCCCCAGTACCTGGAGTATGTCGGCCCGGTTCAGGGCACTGGCTGCCACCTTCAGGAGGACTTCTCCCTCCCCTGGGCTTGGCTTGGCCACTTCCTTCAGGTAGAGGTTTTCGGGTCCTCCCGGCTGGTCAAAGTGGACAGCTAACATGTTTCCTGAGGGTGGGAAACAGAACAAGGCAAGGAGCCTGAGAATCTCCAAGAGCGTGGCTTATTTTCTTTAATCTGGCCTTTCCTTTCTTTCCTTTGACTCAAAGTAGCCTCACCAGTAATCTTAGGAACGCGGTCCTGGGTCTATTGACCACTGAGACAGAGTTAAACTTAATGTCTTGGCCCCAGTTGTGTTGTAGCTCCGGACCCAGGACTGCAAGACAATCCCACAAGAATAACACCTGCAAGGTTGGACAGAGCCCGTCCAAGGCACGGTCAGGGCCAGGTGCAGCGATAACCAGCCCCTGGCACCGACCAATCACTAGAGACCGGGACCCAAGCTCCTTTAGTCACCATGACTAGTGATTTTTCCCCTAATACAGGGTGGGGCAAAAATAGGTTTAGGGTGTCGCAACACTAGGTTTAAAGTTGTTCATATGGAAAATTATACAATAATTAAATAATACAAGGATATACTGTTTTGCCTACTCAGAACTATAAACCTACTGTTGCCTGGTCCTACGTAACCCAACCCCTTGAAGCCACTGGAGAGTCAGGTTTGAGCACGAACCACTTTGATGGGTGGAGGCAAAAGGACCCCCTTAGTCACGGAAGGGAAGCAGCGCGCCCCACACTGCAGGGCCCCTGCCCGCCAGCCCCTGCCACTGGCCTCCTTTACTCAGTGTCCTTGGGGTCGGTTCCTACCCCTCCTTCTGAGGTCTGGGCTGATCCCGACGGACTCCATGCAGAGGACACGGACTGGACAGGGTGAATGTGGTAAGAATGGCCTTACCAAGTGGGTGCTGCAGGGCAGGAAGCAAATTCCACTCCCTCTGAATTAGAATCCTCACCTGGCCTATGCCAACTGCTATAAACCTCCCAGAAACTTTATTTTCTTTAATCTGGCCTTTTATCTTTTTTATTTATTTATTTTTTTCCTTTGACTCAAACTGACCTCACCTAAGGCCCTGCCCTACCAACCTCTCCCTTGCTGAATCATTAAGCCCCCAGCACAGTGAGGTTCTGGTCAAGCACCAGCGGTCTTAGGAACAAAGCCCTGGGTCTGTATTGACCACTGAGACCAAGTTCAACGTAACATCTTGGCCTCAGTTGTGTTTTAGCCCCAGACCCAGGAATGCAGAACTGTCCCACAGAACAAACCCTGGTGAAGTTGGACAGAACCACTCCAAGGTTGAAATCAGGACCAGATGCAATGATCAATTATCCCCTACCCTCGCACTAGCCAATCAGCAGAAACCAGGACCCGGACTCCCGTTAGTCACTTGACTAATGACTTTCCCCTCATCACCCATCCCCTGGAAGCCACCGGGCGCCGGGTCTTCGAGCGTGAGCTACCTGTGACTCGGGCCTGGCGCCATCTGCTTAGTAAATCCTCACTTTCTTGGCTGCAAACTCCTGTTCCTGTCTCACTGGGCTTTCAGGCGCACAAACGGACCCCTTGCCCCGGGAACAGGAGCACCGGGGCCCAAGCCCATGCTGCCTTTTGTCCATCTTTGCAAAGTGTGCCCCCTCCCCCCTAACTCTGAGGTCCCCAGCTGGTCCAGGGGCCCTGCACAGACAGGCAGGATGAGGCAGGGGCGGCCTTACCAGCGGGGTGTCGCGGAGCAGGAAACCACCGGAGCGCAAGAGGCAAATTCCACTCCGTCAGCTGGAATCTCGCGCCCTTCCCCACCCCACCGGGTCACTGGCACCTGGGTCACCTACTCGGGGCTCCCGATAGCCCTGTTTCCCCCGCGGCGCTTGGAGCAGAACCGCGAGTCCCGGCGCTGCCCGGCCCGAGACGTCGCCTGCGGACCCGCGGGTGGGGCGCCGCGCGCCGGCCGGCACGCAAGGGGCCGGGCAGGACCAGCCCCTCTGGGTCTTCGCTCCCTCCCTCCCCACGGGGAACGCAACGCGGTGGCAGCAAACGCGATTTCCTCTTCCTCCGAGCCGCTGGAAACCAGCCTTTCTCTCCGTTTGGCAGGAAACACTGTTCCCACGTCTTGCTGCAGGGAGAGCAAACGTCCCGCTCCCGGGGGAGCCAGACCTGCACTTGCTGGGCTCCCCGCAGGCCGGGCTTGCGGCCGTTTCCGCTGCGGGGCTGGCGTCCGCCCTTCCCGCAGCCGGGCGCCTGGAGTGGGGAGCCTGGAGTGAGGCTCCTGGAGTGGGGCGCCCGGAGTGAGGCTCCTGGAGTGAGGCCCCTGGAGTGGGGCGCCCGGAGTGAGGCCCCTGGAGTGGGGCGCCCGGAGTGAGGCTCCTGGAGTGAGGCCCCTGGAGTGGGGCGCCCGGAGTGAGGCCCCTGGAGTGGGGCGCCCGGAGTGAGGCCCCTGGAGTGTGGCGCCCGGAGTGAGGCCCCTGGAGTGGGGCGCCCGGAGTGAGGCTCCTGGAGTGGGGCGCCCGGAGTGGGGCGTGCAAGCAGCGCGGTGCTGGGGGAACGGGGAGGAAAACGGGAAACAGGGAAGGTCAAAGCCGTCCTGGGATCCTTATTCCTGCCGCCCTTCCCGCTCACTTTCCTGGGAGTGAGGAAGCGGCCCCTGGAAGATGCTGCTGGATGAGACCATTTGGGCTGGTTAAAAGCTGTACCAATAGCCCTGGCTGGTGGTTCCGTGGAAAGGTGCCTGCCTGTGAACCCAACTGCCACTAGTTCGATCCCCAGCCAGGGCACATGACCAGCTAGCAAGCCAGGTCTCCAGCCAGGTCCCCAGCTGGAGGCAGGTGAAAGGCAACCATACATGGATGTTTCTCTCCCTCTCTGCCTCCCTCCCTTTCCCCTCTCTCTAAAAATAATAATTAATAAAATCTTTAAAAAAAGAAAAATGCTGTACCAATGGACTGCCCCAGGGTTTCTCAACCTTGGCGTTATTGACATATTGTTCTAGATAATTCCTGGCTGTGAAAGACCGCCCAGGGTTTCTTGGGATGTCAGCAGCATGCTGGTCTCCATCCACTAGGTATTGTACCAAGAGCACCCTTGTTCAGTCAGGGAGATATGACATGTTTCCAGACGATGCCACATATCCCCTCAACAGGGGTCTGTGCAAAATCACCCCTGGTTAAGAACCACTGGGTTAGAAGAAGACACAGGACACACATATGTGCACCTATATACTTTGGTGGTGTTCTATAGTTTATACCCTCTTTACATGCACTTTATTTGATCACCATAATACATTACTGAAAAACAGCTGAAGTATAGATTGATCTCAACACCTAGCGAGTGTTAGAGGTTAGGTCCTTGTCCAGAGCTCTGTCTCGCCCCCAGGCTGCCTTGCAGGACACTCTTTCCTAACAGTTGCAAAGCACTCCTCTTACAAGGTTACCCAAATCATGTGTTTTTAGGCTTTCTGTTTTACAAAAATGCCTGTCTGCCACCATCCCTCCTCTTGCTGTCTCTACCAAAGCCATCATTGCAAGGAAAGGAAAAAAGGAAGCAGGCGCATTCAGAGAGAAAGCCCACGTGAGGCCTTTTCCGGAACCTGTGCGGTAGGTGTTCCTTGCTACCTCTGTGGGTAGACTCAGAGGGACCATGTCCCGGGAAGGACAAAAAGCCTCTGCTGCTGGCTCCCTGGCCCACAACCCAGGTAGGTGGCCTTACTGGGAATTGAACAGGTGACCTTTTGGTTTGCAGGATGACACCTAATTCACTGAGCCACTCTAGTCAGGGCTCTCGGTGCCATTTTGTTTTGTTTTGTTTTGTATGTGTGTGATATGCATGCACAATAGGACATTGGGAGTAATAAAAATGTGATATATATATATATATATATAGTTTCTGTGATAGTACCTAATTTCTCAAATAATCCTTTAAGATTCAGCTTTCTAGAGTCTTCCCTAATTCTGTTAGGCAGAGGTGATTCATTTATTTGTTCATCAAACATGTATTAATTGCCTACTCGACATTTGATACCATTCTTAGGTACTGGAGAAAGGAGAATGATTACAACACGATTCTTGCTTTTCAGGGGCTCACAGTCTAGGTAAACAAAGAACCTCAATGGCAGTAATAGTAAAGATATGCATAAAATACAGAGGACAGATGCCTAAGATCTGACTTGGGTCTTGAATGTTTTTTAGGAATTTGCCAAATGGATGTGAAGGGGAAAGAAAATAAAAGACAGTCCGGGAAGATAGGACAGCATGCATAGAGGCATGCAACGCAGAGAACATATCTTGACTAGCTGCAATTTCCTAGTTTATTAGAACAGTGATGCATGCATTGTAGACCCCACTGAATATCTGATGAATGAATGAATGAATTGCTGATTTCCTTGCTAGTGGTAGAAGCAGCTTCGACGACTTCAAGAGAGTATTCAAGCAACTCCAAACATTTTTTTTAGAAATTTCAATTTAAGGCCCTGGCTGGTGGCACAGTGGATAAGGCACCGGCCTGCAAACTCAAAGGTCACTGGTTTGATTCCCAGCCAGGGCACGTAACCAGGTTGCAAGCCAGGTCTCCAGCCAGGTTCATAGCTGAAGGCAGGTGAAAGGCAACCACATAATGATGTCTCTCTCCCTTTCTTCCTCCCTCCCTGCCCTTCTCCCTAAAAATAATAAATAAAATCTTTTTAAAAAGGAAAAATTCAATTTAGGTTAAAAACCTAAACACAAACACAATTTATATCATTTATTAAGCTCAACTCTCCCAGTTCTATATTAGATCTTTATTCAAAAATGTATAGACATGGAAGGAGATCGCAGCAAATGCCAATAAGCTGGCTACCCAGCTCACAATCCTTTCTTGTCCTGTAAATGGCCCCTCCATACAGGTGGCCCCTGCAACTACAGCTACATCTCTTGTTTTTGTTTAACTTGTTGCCTCCCTCAGTCTCCCTGCCAGAGCTGAATGATGACAGGGTAAACCATAGGATCCAAGACTGGTCAAATCAAGGTCTTAAAGGAAATGAGGAGGTAGAATGTGAGCCCTGGCCACAATGCCAGCCAGCAAAGGAGGCAGTCCTCAGTGGCACAGAACAAAGCTGACTTTCTTAGGAGAGACCAGAGAAAAGTTCGAGCAGCGTTCTGATCCCTGGAATCATTTTCCTGAGGCATAGCTGAACTCCATCCTGCAGTGGTTCTGTAAGTATCCCCAGGATCCTTGCAATCAGTTCCTGCTTTCTGTCCTAGCCAATTTGGTCTCTGTCACTTGCAGTCAGAAGATCTGACTACCATTGGGAACAAAGACAGGCACCGGGAGACAAACTTACCCAGTTTCTCTGTGGCTTCCACACAGACGCTAGGATACATGCCTCCTGTGTAAGTTGCCACCAGAAGACATAGATGGGTCTTCACACAACCCGTGTTTCCCTGGATAAGAATAAAATTGAATGCCGTTCTCTTGGTTCTCATCACAGGACTAGCAGTTATGCTACAGCCGCATTTTCCTCCGTTTCCTGATTTCTGTCTATTCATACATTTGTTTTTGGACTCTCGACTCCATTCCATTAAGTTAGTGGTCTGTACCCAAAACATTTCAGACTGTTGTAACAGTAGCATGGGTTATTTCAAAAAGGTTCCCCCAACTGATTGCAATATATCCCTATCCCAATGAGACCGGTGAATACGTTTTGGAGTTGGACAGCTCTGGCATGGATCCCAGCACCTCCATTTTTTCCTGCTGTGTGACTACAGGAGAGTTATGTAACCTCATGTAGCCTCAGCTTCTTCATCTGTAAACAAGGCCACTTAGTTTATCATGTGGATAAGGTGTGCATATTACAGGGCTTCCAGCAAATGTGATTTTGCTTCTTTAATCTCTTACAGGCAACAGAAAGTCAGGAGAAGTTTTAAGCATGGGATGATGTAACATTTTACCTTTTAAAATTTTTACTGTATTTTTCTGTTACCGTTTATCTTTCCTACACCCTCTGTCACCTCCATCTCCTACGCTGCAATCACCACACTGTTATCCATTCCATAGGTCTTCTTTTTCTTTTTTGCTCAATCCCTCATCCCTTTTTTTTTTTTTTAAAGGAGGCTGTAGAATCTGAAGGATGTACTGTGGTGGAGAAAGACAATTCAGGCAAGGTTTAGTTGATAGATTCCCGAACAAACATTTCCCCGAACCAGGCTCCCTGTTCGCACTTTTCTTCCCTATGCTCTCCTGGGACTGTGGCCTCAAACTTACCCTTGCAATGAAGGGCTTAGTCTGTTTTCTAGCTAGGATCGCAGAGACAGAAAATTGAAGTCAAATTCTTTTCTTAGGGTCTATACTCCACGTTCTTAGTATAAAGAGAATAATCCTCTTCCCAGACACATTTGCAGTTCTTCTCCTTGAAATACAGCCCTTCTCTTCTGGCTTGCAAAGGATTCTCCGCAAATCCACTCGCAAGCGTCGGCCACCACTGGGCATTACCTGCAGAGGTTAAACACACCCAGAGCCAGCAAACTAGGGCAGGCTGGCCACAGCTGGCCCACTCTCTGTTTTTGTCTGCCTGTGACTACTCGTCAGTGTACTTGTGTCCTTGTCAAACCAACCATGTGACCTGGAAACCTAAAATGTTTGCTGTGACTCTTGAAAGAAGAAAGTTTGTTTCAAACTCTATGCCCAAATGTATTTTTTCTTGCAGATGCTACCTACACCCAGGCTCTGCCCCAGGAGTGTGATGAGGGCTGGGCCATCGATATGTTTGGTGCCCAGGAGTGAACCACCAGGACATTCTGCAGGCGGGTCACGACTCAGCAATGAAGGTTGTCGTTGAAAGCGCCTGCCAGTTTTAAAAGGCCTCTGAGGACAAGTGTCCCTAAGCTACTTTGGCCAGCGCTAGTATCAGCAAGCATTCTCTGAGAAGATGGGGCGTGGAAGTGGCGGGCCCTCACCCGGTGTCCACTGAAACACCAGGACGAAAGTAAGGTCGTAGAATCATAGGAATCACAGTTCACACACGGCAGGCTACGCAGTGGGTTCGGACAATCACAGCTCACAATTTTCTACCGGTGTCAGCAGTTTGCCTCAGAATCATCTGGGATTAAGAAACAAAGCAAACTCCTGCTGGGCCGGAGAGCCGGGCAGTCGGACTAAGTAAACCAGGCTGATCCCGGGTCCTCACATCCCCGACCCGCGCGCAGTGCCTGAACACTGACCAACAGCACCCCAGGAGATTAAAACGCTTTTTGAAGCTACTTAAAGCGACATTTTCTGCACGTCACCAAGTCTTCCTGGTCCTCATCAGGCCAACCTCCACAACCACTTGTCCCTTTCCTGCCAATCACGTCCCGGAGGTTTGGCCCGCGGGTGGCATGGGGGTGCGCGGTAGTGGGATCGCGGCGACGGAGCGGGGTTAATAGCGGTGCTACAGCCACGCTGGGGACTCATGGGACCTGGGGACGCAGGCGCAGTGGGCGGGGCGAGGCGGAGCCCCGAAGCCTCCGGGCAGGAGCCCGGCGCAGGGCCAGGGTGTGCGGGGCAACGGCCGTGCACGAACCCGGGAAGGTGACGTGCTAGCCGTTGGCTGCAGCAGCTGCCGGTCACCGAGGAGCCCTCCGCCCTGTCCGCAAGCCGGGACCTGCCCGCTCTGGCGGGCGCTGCGGGAGCCCAGGTTTCTTCTTCGCCCGTCGGGGCCGCGGGACTGAAGGCGCTGGGAGCGCAGGGAGGCGGCGGCTGGTGGAGCCCTGGGTCCTCCGTCTGTTTCCGCGCCGCGCGGACTTGTCGTTGCCCCAGGGTCCCCGAGACGCTGGACGTGAAGCCTCGCACCCTGAGGGCGCGGGCCCGGCTTACCTCCCGCCGCAGCCGACGCCGGGGGCCCTGGGCCGAGGGTCTGTCCCCGCGCGGCGCAGGGCCACCCGAAGTCCTGCGGGTCTTAGGAGAGGGGCGAGGGCGGCCAGGACCCCTGCCAGTCCGGGGAGGAGGCGCACCGCGCTGGACGACTGGCTTCTTTCAGAAACTGCGCCACGTCCATTCACCGTCTCTTCTGTTCCCTAAACTGAAAAGGGTTACATGGTGGTGCATCCGCGTTACTAAATAAGTGAATTCTTAAAGCTTTTCTAGGGGCTCTGTTATTGGGGACCACAATGACGAACCTAGACAGCGCTGATGACCAGGGACCTGACACAAGTCCCAGGCTCAAGGGCTCAAAGGAGTGGTTGGAGCCACAGTCCCTTTCTTTCATGCAGGTAAAGCAGGACGGCGCGGTGGCGGTTCTGCTGGCGTATTTGCACTGAGAACTGGCTTGCGTGAAATAAGCTTTTAATGTTTTGCTTCGTTCTGCGCTTTGTTATTCCCTTCTTTGCACAAACTTTGTAGCTTCTTACTGTGGAATCATAGATCATCGACTCTATACCTTTTCTAATCAAGTTTCTCTTGAAGCACTGCTTTAGCTGTATCCTCCACATTTATACGTGCTGTGCGTTTCTAAAGACTAATTTGTCCTTTGCTAAATAGCTTTATTAAAGTGTACAGTTTGATAAATTGTGCCATGTGTTTACACATGAAACCATCACTGCAATCAAGATCAGGAAGAGTCAATACTCCCCAAGGTTCTCCATTGTGTCCCGTGAAGATCCCTCCCTCCCTGCCAGCCACCAAGACAACCGCTGGTTTGCTTTCTGTCACTATAGTTTTATTTTACATTTACAATTTTATATGAATGTAAATTTACAGTATGTATTCTTTTTCAGACATCTTTCAGTCAGTATAGTTATTTTACAATTCATCCATGCTGTTGCATGGATGTACAATGCATGTACAATACTTAATTCCTTTTTTTTTTTTTTTTTTTTTTAATGCTATATAACTGCAGTTTGCCCCTCCTGTTGATGGACATTTGGGTGGTTTGCAGTTTTTGGCTATTACAGATAGAGCTGCTGGGAATATTCATATCCATGTCATTGTGTGAACATATGCTCTCATTTCTCTTGGGTAAATAGTTGTGGAATGGTTGAGTCATGTGGTAAATTAATTTAACCTTTAATGAAATTGACACACTCTTCCAAAGTAACTGAACTGTTTAATGTTTCCACTAACAGTGTCTGAGACTTACAGCTGTTTCACATTCCAGCCAACATTTGGTACATCTTTTTGTGCCTCTGTGTGTGTGTGTGTGTGTAGTTTTTAATCTTTTTTTTAAAGACTTTTATTTTTAGAGAGAGAGGGGAAGAGAGGGAGAAAGAGTGGGAGAGAAACATCGATGTGTGAGAAATACATTACCTGGTTGCCTCTCCCATGCCCACAGCTAGGGACCTTGGCCCTCAACCCAGGCATGTGCTCTACTGAGAACTGAATAGGCAGCCTTTCCGTTCACAGGCCAGCTCTCAATCCTCTGAGCCACACCAGCCAGGGCAGTGTGTAGTCTTCTTAATTTGAGACGTTTTGAAACATGTGTAATGGCATCTCATTGTGGTATTGTTTCATTTTCCTAGTGACTATGATTTTGAGCCTATTTTCTCATCTTACTTGCCATTTATAGCTATTAAAAAGCGTTCAAGCCCTGCTTGGTGTGGTTCAGCAGATTGAGCGCCAGCTTGTGAACCAAAGGGTTGCTGGTTCGATTCCCCAGCCAGGGCACATAACCAGGTTACAAGCCAGGTCTCCAGTCAGGTCTGTAGCTGGAGGCAGGTGAAAGGCAACCATACATTGATGTTTCTCTCCCTCTCTTCCTCCTTTCCTTCCCCACTCTCTAAAAATAAATTTTTTAATTAAAAAAAAGCAAGTGTTCAAATATTTTGTTGATTTTTAAATTGGTTTTGTTATTGAGATATACTTCACATAATATAAAATTCACTAGTTCAAGGGAGCCATCAAGTGGTTTTTAGTGTATACACCAGGTTGTGCAACCATCACCATGATCTAATTCCAGAACATTTTTATCACCCCAAGAAGAAACCTCATGCCATTTAGTAGTCACCATCCATTCCCTTCTCCCCTTGGCCTCTCCATATCACTAATCTACTTTCTCTCTGATTTGTCTATTTGAGGCATTTTATACAAATGGAATCATATAGCATGGGGGTGTTCCTTTGTAACTGGTCTTTTCCACATAGCTGCTGTCTTGAAGGTTCATCTGTGTCATCGTATGTATTAGCATTCTGTTCCTTGTTATGGCTAAATAATATTCCATTATATGGATATACCACATTTTATTTAGCCATTTATCAGCAGATGGGCACTTGGGGCTATCATGAGTAATACTGCTATGAACATTTGTATATAAGTTCTTATGTGAATATAGGTTTTCAATTCTCTTGGGTATAGAACCTAGGAATGGAATTGCTAGGTCAGATGGTAACTCTGTTTAACGTTTGAAGAACTGCCTAACTGTTTCCACAGTAGCTGTACCCTTTTACAGTCTCATCAGTGATGTAGGATTATCCAAGTTCTCCACTGCTTGGATTTCATTAAACCTCTTGCAACTGTGGGCTTACAGTTTCCAGAAAATTTTTGGGGGAAATCAGCCACCATTTCCTCAAATGTTTTTTCTATTCCCTCCCCCTTTTTGATAAGTATAATTATATGTGTAATAGTCTGCTTGAAATCATCCCATAGCCCAGTGACACTGTTCATCTTTTGCAGACTTTTCCCTGGGTACCTTCTATTATTATGATTTTAAGTTTACTATTCTGTAACATTGAATCTGCTGATAAACTGTCCTGGTGAATTTTTCATCTGAGACATTGTGAGTTCCATCACTACAAATTTTATTTGGGTCTTTCTTCCATCTTTGCTGTTTCAGAATGTCTACTGTTTCCTCTAGCTTCCTGAACTTATAAACTAGAGGTATAAGAATTATTTTAACGCTCTGGCCTCATATATATGATGGGTGTTGTTCCTGGCACAGATTTAATTGATTTTCCTCTTCATTTTTGGTCAAGTTTTTCTGCTTCTTTGTATGCCTGGTGATTTTTTATTGGATGCCAGACATTATAAGTTTTCTCTTGTTGAGTGCTGACTGTTCTTGATTTCTCATAACTGTTGTTGGGCTTAGTTACTTGGACCTACTCTGATTCTTTCAGGTCATGTCTCCAAGCTTTGATAGGACCATAGAGACTTCTACTGTTTGACCAGTTTGTCTGGGTGGCGTATGCATGCCAGGAGGTGTTTCACTCTGGCTGATGTCAAAGGAATAATTTGGCTGAAAGTTTCTTTAGGTAGTTTCTCCACATGCATCTAGTGTACAGCATTCAGCTGAAGAATCAAGGGGGACCCTTTGCGGATCCCCAAAGCTCTTTCTCTGTGTCACTTTCCTCCCTCTGAGACTTAGCCCTATGAACTGTAGCAGCCCTGGTCTCCCCAGACTCCTAGCCTTCACCTATTTCAGGGAGATGGCTGGGTTATCCACCATTTCTGTGTCGGGCCGGAAATTCTTTCCAGGTACAAAGCTGAGCTATTGTGGGGCTCACTTTGTTTTCTGTTTCTCAGGGGCCTCTGTCCTCCATTGCCTGATGTCCAACATCTTGAAAATTGTTGTTTCAGTTATTTTTTTTTTTAAGGAGAAAGTTCTTTGTTACTCTATCTTGCCTGAAAGTGGAATTTCTCATCCCAACCATTTACTCAAATGGTTTTTCTGTTCCATTCTTTTATTGCTTACTTCTAAGACTTCAGTTTCCCACTTGTTGACCTTCTGCTATTGTCCCATAAGTTATTGATGCAGCCCTGTTCAGTATCTTTTTTCTCTCTGTTTTCCAGATTAGATCATTTCCTTTTTTCTTTTTTCTTTTTTTTTAGATTTCATTTATTATTTCTAGAGAGAGGGGAAGGGAAAGAGGCAGAGAGGGAGAGAGACATCAATGTATGTATGGTTGAATGTGTCTGAGTGTGAGCCAACTCCTTCAGCCCTGACTGAGGCTTAGATAATAGTCCACACAAAACTGGAAACTTACCCGGTGCTGTTCTTTTCCCCCAAGTGTTGACCACCTCTCTGGTTGCTCCCTGCTTTTAGTCAGTCTCCAGTGTCTCCGGATTGTTGGTTTTTATATTTTTGTGTAGAATAGGAATTCAGGACCCATCTTGGTTTTGAGAACAATACTGGATATTTGCCAGGAATAGTAACTCTGTGAGGCAGAAAGAACAAAGAAAATGAATTTAGAGTTAGACACATTTGGGTTTAAATTCTGGCTCAGTGCAGGATTTTCTAGGTTAGTTGTTGCTTAACCCCCATGAGCCTCAATATCCTTGGGTGTTAACGGGGAGGGTTTTGGTCTGGAATTTTGAGAGTGTACTCATCTGTTCTGGAAACAAGGGTAGTGGACCTGAAGACTACTTCTAATGACAGTGAATTTGAGAATACTTTATTTTTAAGTACTTATGAGGAGATTTCAAAGGCCTGTCCCAAAAGTCTCCCAATTTGGAAACCTTTTTAAAAAAATCATTTTTCCATTGTGGTTTTATGTATATATATATATATACACACACACACACATACATATATATACACATACATAGAGTCGCACTTATAATCTCGTAACATTGGCTCTTTTTAACCATTTTTAAAGCGTAAAACTCAATGACATTAATTACATTCACATGTATGCTAGAAATCAACATCTTATGTTTTGTTAGATATTTCACTGTGGAAAATTTGTTACGAAAATGGAAAAATAATGTTATGAACTATTTCCTGAATATTGTATTGCTTTAAAAATCTAAAAATGTGACTTATATGTAAAAATGTTTATTATTAACATTTGATAGCTATAATGACAATGAGTTCAAACAGGACTGACTGACTGAAGTCGTATAGAGGCCTGACTATATCTATTTTAACTTGTAAAGGTAAAATAATTTTATAGGATGTGACAAAAGATGGAAAGGTAAAAGCGTTTTACAGGATGTGAAAAAAAGATGGGTTATACCTATAGTGTGACGCTGGAAAAGTCATTTGACCTTGTCAGGACTCACAATGTGTACTCTGAGTGAATTTTTGCCCCAGAATGGCTTAGCTAAAAGCAGAAAGATTCAAATACTCTTTCAATAGAACTTTATGATATGATATTAAGTATAAAAACTGGATTTACAGAGCATTTTTCAGAGATATGATTGCCACATAAAATGTAAGTCCAGACAGCATTAATTATTTTATTTATTACATTTGACTTTCTCAAAGTTTTATTCTGTCATTTCAGGCATTAGCTAAAGAAGATATTAATGCAGCTGTTAAATCAATATTATATAGAGAAAATTATGTAATTAAGGTAAGAATTAACTATGCAATGCATTTCAATTAAAAATTTTCATTTTACATGTAGTTTATCATCATTATGAAAATTTTAGAAAATAGAATTAAAAACACTCATTTGCACCCTGGCTGGTAGCACAGTGGATAAGGTGCTGGCCTGCAAACCCAAAGGTTGCAGGTTCGATTCCCCAGCCAGGGCACATAACAAGGTTGCAAACCAGGTCTCCAGTCAGGTCTGTGGCTGGAGGCAGGTGAAAAGCAACCATATATTGATGTCTCTCTCCCTCTCTGCCTCTCTTCCTTCCCCTCTTTCTAAAAATAATGAAATAAAATCTTTAAAAAAAATTTTTTTTAAACACTCATTTGCTCCTAAGATTAACCTTAAGAGGCCACTGAGATTTTTTTATATATATTTTATAAAAAATATTTTTTTAAATATTTTATTTTATTATTTTTAGAAAGAGGGGAAGGGAGAGAGGCAAAGAGGGAGAGACACCAACATATGGTTGCCTTTCACCTGCCTCCAGCCACAGACCGGACTGGAGACCTGGCTTGTAACCTTGTTATGTGCCCTTTGGGTTCACAGCGGAGCCTTATCCACTGTGCTACCAGCCAGGGTCCTGAGAGTGTTTTAATTGACTTCTTTTTCCATACTTTGTGGGGAGTCTTTCACAGACACCTTGTGAGTTTTTTCCTTCTTACTTATTCCTTCATCTTAATGGGACTTTGATAGAGTCACTCTGTATTGTTAAGAGCTTTAAGAGATGTTATTGGATTGGAGCATAGCAACTGATTATTACTCAAGTGCATCCAGGTAAGAACAAGCTTTAACTACCACAGGATGGGTTTAATTATAAAACAAGTGCATTTCCCGGTGAAGTGCACTAAACACTGGAGTAGGTAACCTGTTGGTTTTTAAAAATTCCCCATCCAAAGATATATTTAATGATTTCAGAGAGAGAGGAAGAGGGAGAGAGAGAAATGTCAATGTGAGAAAGAAACATCGATTGGTTCCCTTTCCATATGTGACCTGACTGGGGATCAAACCCACAACCTGGTGTATGGGATCATGCTCCAACCCACAGAGCTACCTGGCCAAGGCTGACCTATTTTGTTTGTTTGTTTGTTTTTAAGAATTTTTTTATTTTAGAGTCATTTTAAAAGGAAAGGAGCCATGTATTGAGAATGGCCGAAGTGTGCTGTGATCTGAAGTTAGGGAGGGATAGTCCCTACAAAGAAGGAACATTTAGGGTTCTTTTTCCCCCCATTTTGAATGTTATGTTGTTGGTCCTAATAATTACATGATTTCACTTGCTGGATGAAAGGTTGATAAGACATTTATGGTGAGAAGCCCTGGCTGGTGGCACAGTGGACAAGATGCCGGCCTACAAACCCAAAGGTTGCTAGTTTGACTCCCAGCCGGGACACATAACCAGGTTGCAAACCAGGTCTCCAGCCAGGTCTCCAGCCAGGTCTGTAGCTGGAGGGAGGTGAAAGGTAACCATACACGGATGCTTCTCTCCCTGTCTGCCTCTCTCTCTTTCCCTCTCTCTAGAAATAATAAATAATATATATATATTTTTTAAAAAAGAAGTTTTGATGAGAATGATTCAGTTTTTAGCCTAAATTAGGCATTTTCTTTGCAGGCCCTTTGGACTAGGTTGTGCTGCACTCCTGTCTCTCTGCTTTTGTCTCTTCTTTTCTCCACAGAATATTCTTCCTCACATCACCTGTCACCTCTTCTCTCCTAGTAACTCTTCATTCTTTAAGGCCCATTGAAACATCTCTGACTTTGGGATTATTTTTGTAAAAATGTAATCTTTTTTCCGTTGTGGTAAATTATACTCATATGTGATGAAATTTGGTACTTTTAACCACTTTAATTGTGCAATACAGTGACATTAGTTACACTTTGCACAACCATAACTGCTATTTCCAAAACTTTTTCATCTCCCTGAACTATGTGTTCATTAAGTAATTACGCCCCTTTCTTCCCTCTGCAAGTCTCTGGGAGCCTCTGACTCACTTTCTGTCTCTGTCTTTTAAGTGGAATCCTATGCTGCTGGTCCTTCTGTGCCTTACTTCACTTATCATATTGCTTTCAAGGTTCACCCAGGTTGTAGCACATGTCAGAACCTCATTCCTTTCTTGTAGCTGAGTATTACTCCATTGCACATAGGTACCACATTCTGTTGATACATTCATCGGTTGACGGGCGCTTGGGTTGTTTCCATTCCACCTTTTGGCTATTGTGAATAATGTTGCAGCGAACGTTGGTGTACAAGTGTCTGTCTGAGTTCCTATTTTAAATTATATATGTAGCAAGAAATATACAGATATCTATATATATCTAGCTATATAGTCCTCCCAGTTGTTTTGTGGATTTGTTTGCAGTCTGTATCCCCAGGGAGAGCAGGCAGATTGTCTTATTGACCCATATATCCTTTTTTCCCAGTTTAGTGTGTGTCACTAAACACACACTAAATTGACCGAATTAAGGAATGACTCAATGGGTTATTCTTTGAAACATAAGTGAAGTTTAAGTTTTATTTTTATTTATTTATTTAAAGATTTTATTTCATTATTTTTAGAAAGAGGGGAAGGGAGAGAGGCAGAGAGGGAGAGAGACATCAATGTATGGTTGCGTTTCACCTGCCTCCAGCCACAGACCTGACTGGAGACCTGGTTTGCAACCTGGTTATGTGCCCTGGCTGGGGAATCGAACCTGTGACCTTTGGGTTCGCAGGCCGGCACCTTATCCACTGTACTACCAGCCTGGGCAAAGTTTAAGTTTTAGAACAAGAAAGATTTCAGATAATATATTTGCCTTTTCTATCACTGTTTACTAGGAACTAGATAAGTACTTACAACACCATGACTTCCTAAATGCAAGAAGAAAAGAGATGTTATATAAAAGATGGGTTGACCATGTGGCAGATCCCCTCCAGAAGAAAATTATAGAAAAAGTTGGTTCACATAAGAAGATTAAGAAACGGAGACAAGAGGAATCAGATAGTTTTTTAAAGTATGTAAATCAAAAGGTACTAAGAGATCATTTGAATTTTTTTTTGGTTGGTTTAAAATTATGGTTATCTTTATGTATAATCATCTGCACAACCTGCCCCTCCCACTCTGTGTACGAATAACCTGTAGCCTGTTACAGCCTTCGCCACATTTAAATCCAGGACATGGAATGGACAGAGGGAGGAGGATTGGTTCTGGATTTAAATGTGTGCATTAGAATCAGATTTCTTTGCTGTTCCCATATAATTATTACTTTTATACACCAATTTAAAAATGTTGGACTCTAGGTTCAACACACACGCCCCCCCCCCCCACACACACACATTCTGGAACTTAATTATTTACAAAGCTGAAAAATATTTCTGTTCGCTAGGTATTTTTAAGAGATCTGAGATGTTTGACTAATAGACATTTAAAAACAAATTCCCAAATCTTAGTGTTCCTATGTTCTTTACTGAAATCTTGCAAAATTTTATTTAGGTTCCTTCTATCACTATGTTGACTATATTAAACTTAATTTCAAGTTTGGTCCCACTTCCCTTTTGCCCTTGTTATTGATGTCATTTAGATGCATGAGAACAGCCCTGTGTGTCTGAAGTCCTCTTATACTCAACACTGACTGTGTCCCTCTTGTTCTTACGTGTGGTTTATTTCCTCCAATAGGGAAATGTATTTTTAGAGCACTATGATCCAAAAGAGTATGACCCTTTTCACATGAGCAAAGAGGACATGAATTTTCTGAAGGTAGGATAGATTTTGTATTTTAACTTTGTATTATGTACTTGGTTTTTTTGAGCAGCCCTACTATGTGGGTTGTCCTCTAGGAATGTCCTAACAATGCAGTAACATCTTAAGAATAATTTCCTATGTCATATTTGAGAAAGGAACCAGAAAGCCAAAGATCAAATTAAATTAAACCTCTATAAAATCTGAAAATACGGGGTAACAGGTAATGTTTAAAGTTAATTTTCATAGACTTTTAAATTTGTTACCAAAAATACCTTTTCATGATAAAGTCAATTAAATAATTAAAAAAACAATAAATTCCATTACCACAATGAACTTATGAACATTTTTCTTTATATCCTTTAAGATTTTCTCTTTATAGGTATAAGAATGGGATTATACCATACATTATGTTATATAGTCTTTTTCCCTTAATAGTTTATTGTTTCTTTCTTTGTCAACAAATATAAATGCATAATTTTAATAATTGCATGGTATTCTATTGTTAGTAGCAGCTCACTTGCAGTGAGAGATTACCAGATGTTAGGTCTTCTTCTTCTTCCTCTTCTTCTCCTCCCCGTCCTTCTCCTCCTCCTCCTCCTTCTGCTCCTCTTCCTCCTCCTCCTCTTCCTCTTCCTTCTCCTCCTCCTCCTCCTCCCCCTTCTTCTTCTTCTTTTCCATTTTATTTCATCTTCACTGCTACCATGTCAGCTAATTTACAGCTAAAGCAAGTGAGGCACAGACCAGTTAAGTTACCTGTCCAAGGTCACACAGCTGCAAACAGCAGAGCATAGTTGTGGTTCTACTATGTATGATGGTACCTTGCTAAACCATCATTAGTTTCGACATATTCCATTTCAAACACCTAGATTGTTTTTGACCTATTGCTGTTATGTAGACATTGTGATGAACACCCCTATAACTACTTATTTCTTAATTTTTTTCAGTAAGTTGCTAGAAGTGGAATTGCTGAGCTAAAGGTTATATGTGATTCCGATTCATATTACCAAATTGTTCTCCAGAATGTAAAAGTCTGCACCCTCCCCAAGAGTCCATTTTTCCATACTTTAGCTAGTAGTGGATACTATTAAACAAAACAAAAACACAAAACCTACCCTGGTCACAGACACTTTAAACAGCTGGCATTTGCATGGAAAACAGGCCATTCTTCCTCCTCCCAAGGTGGGGGGCGTGTGTGTGTGGTATTTATTGTCCCCATTTTTACTGGTGAGCATTAAACCGCGAGTGTAGAGTGAGGGCCTTAGCTATACTAACTGGTGACCCAGCTAGTAAGGGACAGTATTGGGATTTGAAACAAGATCTTTTTGACACCAAAATTCCTTTCTGTTCTTTTTACCATGCTGCCTTTCTACCTGGAGCTGATTCAGGTTGGTGAGCACTTGGAGGTTGCAGCCGCAGTTCTCAGTGTGAAGTGCACAGACCTTTGAGCCCCGAAACCTCGTCAGGGGCCCATTGGGCCATATATTTTCATAATCATGCCAAGTGTTCTTTGCCTTTTTCATGGTGTTGACATTTGCTCTGATGGTACAAAAGCCGTGGTGCCTTTGAATAGCATAAGTCCGTGCTACCAGATGGCACTGCTAGTCACTGTAGTCTTCACAGCCACGTGCTCACAGTGAAAAACTAACCCAATTTCCCTTAAAAATATCTTTGATCAAACAGTAAAGGTTAGTAATTTTCTTACACCTTGATCTTTGAGCACACCCCTTTTTTTAATGTTGTGTGATGAAACTGGAAGCATGCGAAGAGCACGTCCGCTGCACACTGAGACACCGCCTGGCTGTTGGAACCGTGAGCTGGTCTGGTGGGTTCTTTTGTGGGTGCCATTTTTACTTGGAAGAATGACCTACAGAACTATGGTTATTAAATCTTGGGTAGGTGGCAGAAATTTTCAGGAAAATGATCAAAGTGAATCTGTCACTTCAAGAACAATGACGGTATTTGTTGTCAATGATAAAATGTGAGCTTTTAAGCAAAAACTTAGAATTTTGGAAAAATCATAGTGAGTGAGACAGTGTTCCAGGACTCAAAGACTTTACTGATGACATTGGTAATAATATAATAAATGTGGCTAATGTATAATGAAATGTATTAATATTTGGAAGATCTCACACAACTCAGATCCGAAAGTTGCCAACAATGAATCTATGACATGGATAAAAGACCTATTCAAAGTTCAAGACAGACCAATGGATGTTAATGTAGCAGAGTTTGAATAATTGACTGATAGGGGTTCAGATTCCACATCATAACTAATCTTAAGAAACTACCATTTGTTGAGTTTGGGAGTCATATCTAAGAATATCCCTAAGGATCTGAAGAGGCTATTAAAACAAGAGCTAACCATGGCTGGAAGGCTTTGCTAAGAGATATATCAGAGTGCCCCATCTCTTTACTAGGTGTTAAGTATATGTAGTGGTTAAACTGCCATTAGTTTGTAGATACTGTATTCTTGTTTCTTCTGGTATGAGAGCCATCAATAGATGTTTAAGGATAGGCAGGAAAAGACCTGAAACAGTTCTTAAAGAAATGTTTTTCTTGCAGGTCACCATCCCACCATTTTGTGACCCTTTGAAAAAGGCACAGTATGACAAAGATGAGGAAAAAAGAACTCTTCTTCAGTGTGAGACTGGTACTTCATTTTTAATTATTATGTAATCCCATAACTGAAAAGCAATGGGAGTTGCACTGAACTGTGCTAATTTGCATAACTAATCTTCTTGCAGGCAAAATACATACAATGAAAGAATTTAAAGAGATTGAGAAGACCAAACTGCATACCAGATTCCCCAAAATTTCTAATTCAAGGTGCTTTGTGACTCCAAATGAGTGGCTTAGATTGCCTACAAGCTACATAGAAAGTGAATTTTGCAAAAGGAGCAGGTAATCATTAATATTGTAGAAATTATGGAACCTATTGAAATTGGAAAACTTTTTCTTGGGACAGTGATATAAACTGTCATAATTACTATTTTTTTTAATTTCAATTTTCAATGATAAATCTACTGTAATTCTTATCTTTGTTTCTCTGTATGTGAGGTGTCTTTTTCTCTTAGGTACTTTCCAGATTTTCTCTTTCTTTGGTTTTCATTAGTTATGTAGACTATGATATGTCTAGTTGTTTTGTTCCCCTTTCTCCCTCTTTATTCTACTTAGGGATCTCTGAGGTTCTTTTATCTGTGGCTTGATGTCTTTCATTTTTAAAGAAATTCTAGGCCATTTTCACCTCAAATATTTCTTATATCCTATTCTTTTTTTCTTCTGAGATTCCAATGATATGTTAGACCATTTGATATTGTTCCATAGCTATATAGTTCTTAGGTGCTCTGTTCTGTTTTTCCCCTCACTTAGTATTTCAATTAGACAATTTCTACTGAGTATCATGAAGTTCACTGAGTCTTTTCTAAGCTGTGTCTCAAAGACTGAAGAGCCTTCAAGTATTTTTTTTTCTCTGATGAGATCATTTTTATTTCTAGTATTTCCATTTGACTTCTTACATAGTTTTTAGTTTCACTGAAATTCTCCATTCATTCATACATGTTATTCACCTTTCCACTGGATTAACACATTATTCAGTTATTTTAAATTCCCTGTTATGGTCATTTCTGATTCTGGTTCTGTTGATGGCTTTATCTCTAGGCAGCGAGTTATTTTATCTTGTCTCTTTTTGCATGTCTTACAATCTTTTATTCAATGCCAGATTTTGAGGTTATTTTGTCTTGATTTGTTGGCATGTATTACTGTTCCAGTAAACACCTGAGTGGGGGTGAGGCAGGTGGGATATGAGGCATCTGTCTGCCGCCTTACAGCAAGGGAGACTGGGAAATTTCTCTCTTGGAAACACGTTGTATATTTATAGCTGCGCCTGACACAATCTCTATGGCTTCGTTTTACATGAGTGGACCCACTGCCATGCCAGGCAGTGCTTTAAACTTTGCCAGGCTGAGTGCAGGTTCTCAGGAAATGGTGAACTGGTCCCCATGTGGTTGCGGCAACTCTCGTGCCCACGAGTGGACACAGGTTTGAAGTAAGGGTACTGCAGACAATCTACGTCGCAGTCCAAGTAGAACAATCGTTTCTGAAAGAGTGTGACCCAGTTCTGTTTTCCAGACATCCTCATACGTGTTATCTTGTTCAAGGTTGAAAGTGAAGGTGAATTTTAACCTTAGCAGCTTCGATCCGAAACCCCCAGCCCAAGCTCCCCATCTTCTGAAATCCCAGGACAAAGAGAAAGGAGTCACCTGCAAGTAAGCCCGTTATTCCATAGCTTTGCTCTCCTCTTACTGGGGATGTGTGGCTTCCCCACTTTGCTCTTCTCTTGCCGGAGACGTGTGGCTTCCCCTCTTTGCTGTCCTCGGAAGCTGCTGCATCAGTGCGGTGGCCCGTCTGCCTCCCTGCACCCCACCAGGCGTCTCCCTCCCCGTGCCGGGGTCAGGTGGCAACTGTCAGCAGCTCCTTCTGCTTTTAAAGAACACACAGCTCACACATTCAGAAACCACGAGCACGAGTGTAAAAAACACTTGTTAACAACTCCTAGAAGTTAAACGTGATTTTAATGGAATTGAAGCAGCAGAAATGTCATTTTGGACTAGTTTGGGGGGTCGCAGCTGTTAGAGGATTGCACCCAGCGTGAAGAGGTGTGAGCAGCGGAGAGGTGCATGCTTCCGTGCATGTGACCATGGGGGATCATCTCCAGAAACTAGGTTTCTCTACATAGTGGCATAACCTGTTACCTGCCCGATGAAGGGTAGGGGATCCCCAGACATTGCTGGAGGGAATGTAAACGAATGCAGCGACTCTGGAAAACAGTTTGTCTGGGACATTAACTTACCCTGTGACCCAGCAATTCTTCTCCTAGGTTTCTAGCCCCTTGTATGATCAGACATCTGTCTCTTCTCCATCTTTACCTCCTGCACTTCTCTCCTCTTCACTGTGCTCCAGCTTCACCTGCTTTTTCTTGTTTCTGAACCTGTCAACCTCACTCCCCTCAGGCATTGCCTTTGCTGTCCATCTGCCCGGACCAGGACAGGGATGCAGGTGAAGCTGGCATGGTGAATTTTGTGAAGGAAGACAGTTTACTTCATTTTCTCAATAAAGGGAGGAGGCCATCCATCACCTGGAGAATAGGGTTAGAGGTTTGCAAAGAGAAGGGAGGAAAGGTCTCCAGTGTTTTCTAAACCACAACAACCCTAGTGTAGATGAGACTTTGACATCCAGAGGCAGGGCCCATGGGAGTCCCCAGATCTCTGCTTGTTCCTGAAACCAGAGAGAGAAAGGAGAGGCCAGGGCAGGAGTTTAGGTGGGGACCCTGCCTGCTGGATGTGATGGCCAATCAGCTCAGTGGGGGGTGGGGGGCTGTACTTCAGGGACATCAGCTCAGCATAGCCCAGGGCTCTCTGCTTTGTGAGCCCTCATCCTGGTACCACACTGAACTCTTCTCTTCTGTCAGCCCTCAGAAGGCTCTGGAAACCAAGGAGCGCACAGCCTGACCCTTGACAGGTGAAGCGGACACAAAGGCTGCTTCGGAGGAAGCCACTGGGCAGCAGGAATCATTCAGGGTCGGGACTCAGGACAGCACCCAAGAACTGTTGTGTATCTAAGAAACGCATCTGCAATAAACGTCACTTAATTTTTGAGCTCAGTGTCTGTGTGATAATTAAGAAACCACACCACCATGCAGTACTGACAGTTAATGAAAACTTCCCCAGAGGCTAAGGTACAATAGAAATATGAAGAGCTACCTTTCTGGGTGCCCATCTCAGGGTGCTGGGTCTTTCCCTAATTGAAGGGGCTCCCTTTGGTCATGGGGACAAAAAGCGGCCACATACGAACCCCGACAAACTCAGGGAGCACCTGCATGGTGTCTTCCAAGCTCAGAGACGTACAGTAATCACAAAAGATGGCCTAAAATTTACATTTTTAAAACTAAAAACAGTTCAGGGCAGGTACTTATGTCCTGGGCAGGTGTTTTTCCCTAACAAAGGTCAGTCTTCATCTTATCTGAGCCTGTCTGTTGTCTTTTTACATCCAGGATAACATACCTGACAACCATGCCTTTCGAGAAACCAAGTCATTTCTCTTTTTCCAGCCCCCTCCAAGCACAGGCACCAACTATCCCCTCGTTGTTATTCTTGTGTTAATTGTTGACGGTTAACCTACACTCACCTGTGTAAAAGAAGTATGGGTCTATTGCTTTACCTCCTCGCCAATCCTAGAGGTTTCCCTGCTTTTGCTTCCTCCCTCCTCCTTAATCTACGACCACTGGATTTTGTATAACCCACTTACAGCTTCTCTTTTGATTGGAATGTGTAGAATAAGGTGTAAAACTGCCGTTCTCAGAAGCATTTGCCCAATTCCTTAAGGTTTCGCCCCTAAGCAACTGTCCCCAGTTTAGCTCAAATTAACTCAAATATTCTCTGCAGGTTTGAATGGTTCTTATGTGGATAGTCAGGCACCCTTCACGTGCACACCCACATATTCCCCCCAGGTTTTCCCAACGGTCTGTAGAAAATGGAAAAATTCCTTTCGAGTTCCATTACCCAGTTGCTGGTTCTGATTCTGGGCATCACCCTCTGGGTCCGGCTGAGCCTGGATCCAGCCACAGGGGACACAGCAGGACCTCCAGGTAAGAGAGCAGAACTTGGTTTTCCTTCGGCAAAGGCGCCGCCAAACGTCAGGGAGAGAAGCATTGATGTGAGAGAGAAACATCCACTGGTTGCCTCTTGTACACACCCCAGCTGGGGACCGAACCTGCAACCCAGGCTCGTGCCCTGACTGGGAATCGAACTGGGGGCCTTTTGCTTTGCTGATTGATGCCCAATCAACTGAGCCACACAGGTCAGGGCTCAAAATTAACCACACTGTTATGTGCTATGGGGGTAGAGGGGAAGTACTGGAAATTGGGAAAAAACAGGGTCCACGGTCCAAAAAGTTTTATGATATATATATCTGGCAAATACACAGGTAAACTCAAGGAGTCTTTCCAGGTTTTCACTTAAGACAAAGTATATCTTTCCATTTATTCAAGTCTTCTTTTCAGTCTCCCTGTCAAGTTTACAGCTTTTCTGTAGATACATAGTACCTGTTTCTGGATAAGTGACTTTCAGTTAGTTTGTTCTTTGTGCTGCTCTTACAAATGGGCTGCTCTTCTGGTTATGTTTGTGACAAGGGATCTTTCTAAAAGGCTGATCTTGCTCAAAACGTTGAAAACCTCGCAGGGTTGCCCGGAGGGTAAACCCACACTCCTACCTGGTGTGCAAAGCCCGGTTTAGCCTGGGCTCCAGGTGCCGCACCTGCCCTCCCCCTGCGGGGCCCCCGCCCGATTTCTCCCGGAGTTCTGAGTCTAAAGGAGGCCTCCCTGGGGAAGTGGACCCCTCGGAAGAAGTCAGGTGAAGTCGGGGCGCCTGTTCGTTACTTCCGTGCGTGACAATAGATTAGACTTATGTTTGTGATAATGCCCTTCACGCCGCCTTCCCACAGGAGGCTCCGGGTCCTGCCTGCCTTTCTCACCGCTGGGTCCCCAGTCGCTAGACCACAATGTCCACAGGTGGTCGTTGAGTGAAGAAGGCTCGATACTCAGATCGAGGCCTTTGCCCTGACTTTTCAGGTGTCCACGGCCAAGGACGCGGAGACAGTGAAAACAACAGCCACAGCAGTGATTTTCCTGAAGAACACCTGGCAACACAGGTTATGATACAAGTGAAGCTATCAGGGTAAATAGGGTGACGGCAGCTGGAAGGTGAGTGGCGCAAATACAGGATTTTTATCCGTTTCCTTCGCAGCCCCTGAGTGCCCAGACCAGGACCTGGACGTGGTGGCACCCAGAGCAGGCACATGACCCAATCTGTGAATTAGGTATGACCGGGACAAGACTGGAAACTCAAGTAGTGTCAGGGTATTCATGCGATGTGATGACTCTTTATTCTTTTATTTTATGTCTTTCCAGTTGTTTACAATGTAACCAGGCAACTTGTATCATGAAAAATTTCCCTCGATTGTTGTCCAGGCTTTTCCATGATGTCACTGCACCTGGTGGCCACCGGAGGGCAGGGCTGCACTACTGCCGGGGACTGGAACCAGCGGCCGGCCTTTAGCGCAGATTTAGTTCAGGTTTGGGACCTTCCCGGTGCTGGCAATTGATCCCATTTCTCCTTTATCCAGAGGTCAGCCCACCCCTGCCTCCCTAACCAACACAAAACTCGCTTCCCAACCCCCGGCCACGGATCAGCAGTTCACTTGGCTCAGCCAGGCTGTGCCTGACCAGGCAAACTTGCCCTTACTTCATGCTTAGTTAGCTGTTTTGGTTTCAGATATTGAGGGGTGTCTCTCCCTTCAACGCTGGGGCATATTTCTTTTATGTCTATATTTTAACCAATCAGTGCTCAGGATCAATACCTGGAATAGTAAGTGATGGATGTGAAAACTTTTGAACATTCTGAGTGACGTTCTCCAGCTCCTTGCTCAGTGGGTACGGTTAGACAGAAATGGGCGGGGGTCATTTGAATCTCCCCGTGTGTGCACCTTCTTGGGAAGACCTGCCCGTGAGAGGTCAGGGCCTGTGCAGCCTGTGTGAATCTTTCCAGAAAACCTACTTTCCTAGTTGTACTTGTTAACCCAGGAATTAAGTATGTATGACCTTATTTTTTTTCAACTTCTAAAAAATTTATTTTTAGAGAAAGGGAGAGAAACATTGATTAGTTGCTTTTCATATGCCCCCAACTAGGGACCCAGCCCTGCAACTCGGGCATGTGCCCTGATTAGGGTATCAAACCAGTGACCCTTCCGTTTGCAGGCTGGCACTCAATCCACTGAGCCACGCCAGCCAGGGCCTGTTCAACTTTGAAAATAAATGTCATGCTTAAAAATTGAGGCTGGGCCCTGGCTGGCTGGCTCAGTTGGTCGGGGCATTGTCCTGTACACCAAAAGGTTTTGGGTTTGATCCCCAGTCAGGGCACATACCTAGGTTGTGAGTTTGCTCCCTGGTTGGGGTGTGTACAGGATCAATGTTTTCTCTCATATTGATGTTTCTCTCTCTCTAAAATCAATAAAAGCATATCCTCAGGTGAGGATTAAAAAGAAATGAGGCTGATCAAGTAGCTCTGACAGGTTAACAGGAGACCAGGAACGGGCAGAGGTGCTTCCGGAGCTGCAGAGGTTGCTGCTGATGTTAATGCCTGTTCACCTTCTTACTCCTACATCCCCCTGAGTTCCTAGCCAACTCCATTAGCAGAAGGCGTCCAGCACCCACAGAGACCATCCAGTCGAGCCACCAGGGAACCTGGGCCCCAGACACAGAGGGTTAATGACCCAGAGCCACAGAGCAAGTCCACGGCGGAGTCCAGATGGCTTGGGGTCTCCTGAGTCCCTCTCCCTGCCACCCTGTCCCTGGTTTCTGTCCTCTACCCTGTCCTGGGTTTCTCCCACTGCTCCAGAAAGGAAATTTGGTTGCATGATAAAAACCTTTCACGCAGAAAGTAAACCACTCATGCTCTGAGAGAAGTTACATTCATAAACTTATATATTTATTCTTTATGTACATATTGGCAATGATAAAGCTTAAAGATGCGTATCCTAGAAATAGGCCCAAAACAAAGAATTTACATAAATAATTTATATTCCAGAAAATTAAAGTTGAAAAATATTTTCCACATCATTAGCGTTCACAGTATTTAAAGTAAATCAAGCTTTCTCCCTTAGATTTCAAACTCCATTGTCTCCGCAGAGAATGACAACATCTACTCAGGAACGTGCGATCAAGTGTCTGTCTCCTCTTCAGTGCACGAGCAGACGCCATTTCCGTGTCGGGCCGTCCCCTCGCTGAGGCCGCAGCGTTGCTTCCCAGCCCTTCCCGTCCTGGGTGGCTGTGGCCCAGCAGAGGTCACAGGGTGTGGAATGGTTACAGCGTCACCAAAACCACCCACGGGGGACACGTTCAACCCAGTGGTCAGGTCTGGTGGTCCAATGCCTCATTTCCACCGAATACTTTTTATAGCCCTGAAAATGGAAACCTTGGCATCTAAACACAGGCGGGTATGTAACACTAGTACAAGGCACTGTGCTGTGGGGTTTGGTTTATCTGTAGGAAAGATCATGTTTGCATAGATGGCTAGCGATTTAGTGTGCGGTAAAATAGAGGGTCCAGCATGCGTGGCCGTGTGATGGATGAAGCCGAGTGACGCTCCTCCAGCCCCAGCTCCAGCCCGGGGAGGGTGGGGGGCGGGTGCCCAAGGCCCCTACAGGAGAGTTTTGTGCTCAAAGAGCTGCAGGTCAAAGCGGACCCAGACCTCCCCGGTGGGCACCTCGTGTAGCAGGAGTCGGCGGGTTGTCGGGCCTTTGCTTTCCTGTTCTGTTCGAATTTTTGCCACTGGAATTTCAGTTCGACCCAGGAAATCTGGAAAATAAATATGCAAGAGTCAAACGTCTTATTCTTTACAAAACTGTTCAAATCCCCAAACAAGTAACTTCATTTGGTTGATGGCTGTTGGACACTATGAATGGAAGCAACATGACAGCAGTTGAGTGAGGGAAACCAGGTCTCCGGTCAGGGGCTGTGTCGCCCCCGGGGCAGTGTTTCTGTGAACTCTGTGGGTGGTGGCAGAGACCTGAAGCCCCCCCAGGCTGCCCCCTCCCCTGAGGGGCACTGCCCTCTGCAAGCTGTGATGACTGTGGGCTGGGTCACTTCCCCCAGGGGTTGTAGGGCAGAAATGGGGCCGAGCGCCCTGGATCTGGACCCCAGATTCTAGAGTTTGGGGGCAACTTCAGGTTCCCTGAACGAAGCACACTTTACCGTCTGGTGAAAACTGGTCTCTATCAAACATGGTGAGACACAGCACGTCTTGATAAAGATCCTTCACAATGAACTGGCAGTTAAAATTCCACTTGGGGTTGAGAGTGTCCTGGAGGGTCCTGGTGGTGTAGCTCTGGGAGCCCATGCTGACTTCACAGTACGGATTGCTCTTTCCTGAAGGAAAACAGACCGGACACATGTGGCACAGGAGGGAGGGAGGTGGCAACAGGGCCTTCCTTGAATGGAGGCTTCTCTACAGACCACGCCCGGGCAGACCGGGCGGGCGCCCAACCCCCGCCGCTCCCCCACAGCCTGGGCCAGGGTGGGCCAGCTTTCCCTACCCAGAGGCACTGAGGAGGAGGCCCCATGCTTAGGGGGAAACACTGATAATAATATTGGTCCAATAACCGTGTTGGTAGCATTGGAAACACAACTTTTAAAAAGCATCCCATTGTTCAACGCGGGGAAGAGCTGCCAGCAAAGAGCGGGCAGTCACCACGCAGGCTGGATGGAGGAAGGTTTACCATTGGGCTTGCAGGCTTTTAGTTCCGTTGCTTCAATGACATGCACCATCAGACGCCCGATGCCTGAAGTCTTTTGAGAGCGAGCTGTGAAACAGGAAGACCATCACGTCCACGTCTTCTCGGAGGACAGGTCCGCAAGTGCAGTGATGGCGCTGAGCCTTCACCCCACCTCCCGTCTTTCCCACCCGCCAGACCCTGCCCAGCCGCATCCGCCAGCGCACGGGGCCCAGCAGACCGGCGTCCAGCTGCCCTGTGTGTGCCCAGGCGTGTGCCTGCTATCCCTACCTGTCAGCATCCAGCCCATCCTTCAAGATGTAGGTCCAGTCTCACACCTCACCTCCCAGACCCTTCCCGCCCCCATGCAGCCATTGTCCTGGGCTTCCGAGCGCCCTAGGCCGGCAGGGCCTGCAGGTCCATGTTCTGTCCGTCTCCTCTGTTAGGAGGAGCCATCGCAGACCACAGATATTTATACATCCTTGTATTTACCCCTCAACTGCCTAGCAAATAGTCCTATTAATAAAATTATAATACAGTATGTTCAGATTCAGCATTATTGGATACTTACTAACATTTATTGCATACTTACTTTGTGTTAGGCATGTGCTAGGCCTTTGCATATGTTATTCAAACTGCCCGGTTACCCTGAGGTAGCTCTTTATAACGGTCATCTCCGCATGTGAGACACTGAGGCTTAGAAAGGGCTGAAGCACGCTCACAGACCTTCTAAATGGTCGGTTAAAACTTAATCAGATACCAACGTGCATTTTCTTAAGCACTGACCATATTTCAGTTGTACGCAAACACTTCAGCTTACAAAGCAGTTTCACTCTAGACTATTTTATTTAAGGAGGTACTCAGAAATGCTCTTAATATGGAGAAAAAAGAGTCAGTGAACTCTGGATTATCTGGGTAAATGCGAAGTTAGTTAAGTAGATTTTGCCCTCAGGGGTTTAAAAACTAACAAAAAGGCTGCCTGGTGGGCTACTGATTTTTCGAAGCTCAGGGCCAGTAGAAACTTCCCCGGGGAGGGGCCCCTCTCTTCAGTGCTCTCCCTTGGGGGTGGGGGTGGGGCGGCAGGCCTGGCTAAGACTAGCAGGGGCCCAGCACAGAGTAAGTTATCAATAAATGTCTGAAGAATTAAACCCGTGGAAAATGCATGGGTACAGATACTGATGTTAAGCAAAACTATCATGGAAAAACTCTGATTCATATCTTTGACCAATTAAGAGATCATTGTATGCTTTACGAATGATTCAATCATTGATTTTCTCATAGCAAGCCTCTTAAGTACCATTAAAACAGGATTTAATTAGCAAAAGCGGAGTTACACGTACCTTTCAGGAGCGTATAACAATATAAGGGAAACCTGAACAGAAAAACATGTGAAGAGCTGCGACTAGAGCAGCGGGGTTGCGGGCAGGGGCGTGGGCAGGGGCGTGGGCAGGGGCGTGGGCAGGGGCGTGGGCAGGGGCAGTGCCCCGGCTGGTGGGCAGCACCTCGGAGGCGGCCGCTCAATGGGCAGTGGAGAGAGCCCTGCCTTCGGGGGTTGGAGCTGCGTCCTGCGTTGGGGAGGCAACAGGGAAGAGGCGCCGGGGAAGAGACGTACTGAGAACAGCCCTGGAAAACGAAGGCTCCAGGAATGAAGAGGCTGTAGCCGGGGTGTGGGGACGACAGGGTCTTCGTGGGGCTGCGCAAGGGGACGGGGAAGGACGAGGCAAGCAGGAAAGGGAACAGCGGAGGGAGCGTGAGGACGGCACCCGACCAGGGGACACGTGTGTGTATTCGGAGCGGGTGGGCTGGTTTCTGGTCCAGGTGGCGGAGGCAATGTGACCAGTCACGGAGCTGGGAGGACCTGCGCCTGGAGGAGGCGAGTTTGCGCCTAGAGGTGCCACCCTGCGATGCCCGCAGCGCCTGTCACGCTCGCACAGTGCGGGCTCAGGAGACCAGCCCCGCCGGGCCCAGAGAAACCGGGATGGGATGAGGTGGCAGAGAGGGTTGGGGGCAGCACTCTGGGGGGCACCCGGAGGAAGGAGGGCTAGGAAGGAGTCGTTGACGGAGATTTGGTGGTAGGAGGACCCTCAGGGGACCATGGGGTCCGGACAAGGGAGGACCCTCCGCGCCCTGCCACTGGGTGCAGGGAGCTCACGGAGGGAAGGGAGCTCAGCTGCCGGTGAGGTCGCTGGGTTGTGCCAGCGAGCCATTGGCACAGGCTGATGGGGACAGAAGTGGACTGACGGGGACTCAAGTCCAGGACCTGGTGTCGAGGGAGAGGGAGGAGGGTGGGTCTGGAGGAGTGACAGGGTGAGGCCTGAGGGAGAACATGGAGCACACGGGGGGGTTGGCTGTGCACTGAAAGGACCCCCTTCCTGGAAACAGGAGTGCAGGAGTGTGGGGGCAGAAGGGACAGACTTTGCCACAGAGAGAAGGGAGGTCCAGCTCCCACTGGGTGGCCCCTGGCTTAGAGTGGGTGGGGGCGAGGGTCTCAGGGAAGCCCCGGGGGTTTGGACCAGCTCTAGGGGCGGAGGAGGCTGTGGCAGCAGCTGAGTTGTGCCGTCTGATCCCGCAGCAGGCCTGGTCTCACCCCATCACAGGCCTGGTCTCACCCCGTCGCAGGCCTGGTCTCACCCCATCACAGGCCTGGTCTCACCCCATCACAGGCCTGGTCTCACCCCGTCACAGGCCTGGTCTCACCCCATCACAGGCCTGGTCTCACCCCGTCGCAGGCCTGGTCTCACCCCATCACAGGCCTGGTCTCACCCCGTCGCAGGCCTGGTCTCACCCCGTCGCAGGCCTGGTCTCACCCCGTCGCAGGCCTGGTCTCACCCCGTCGCAGGCCTGGTCTCACCCCGTCGCAGGCCTGGTCTCACCCCGTCGCAGGCCTGGTCTCACCCCATCACAGGCCTGGTCTCACCCCGTCGCAGGCCTGGTCTCACCCCGTCGCCCCGCACTGCAGGGCGGCAGCAGCCTCTGTCCTGAAGTAAGATCCCACCGCCCCTCTGCGCCCCTGTTCCCCGGCGGCTGGTTCCCAACATCCAGGGCAGGACAAGGACTACCTTGATAGGCCTTCTCGCGCTTCTTCTTCTCCGTGTCGATGTACTGCTCAGACGCGGCCTTGATCTTCTGGACCCAGGCAGTCCTGGAGGAGGAGCAGAGCACCAGGTTCTGCACTGGCTCTTCTCCCTGTGGCCCCTCGCTTCCAGCCCAGCCTTGGCATTCACTCCACCCCAAGATGCGGGGCTGACGCTGGAGCTGAGGGTTTCTAGACAGCTCCGACCCTTACAACGCAGCAGGTGCAGGGCCGGGCATGCAGTTCCCCGCCAGCAGCAGCCTGACAGAGCAACAGGCTGCGCTGGACCCGGGCGGGCTGTGCGCAGAGGAGCCCCGTCTGCCATCACCGACCTGCCGACAGAGCTACAGCCCACAGGCCTCCGGGCTGACAGGCAGCCAGGGGGTGGGGTAGGGGTGTGTGTGGGGTGTGTGCACGCTGAGGTCGGGGGCAGCCAGGTTGGCAGGTCCTGGGGTGAAGCGATGGGACCATGTCAGGAAGGCACAGGTGGGCCTCTGGAGACCAGAGGGGCACGGGCTGAGGCCTTGGGGTTTCAGCAGGGAGTGTGCTGGGATCTGCCCTGTGGGGAGGTCCCAAGGGTCTAGAACCTGGGACGTGATAGGAGGTGCCTGCAATACCAGCACATTTTAATGTTTTAACAAAGGCCAGGCAGCGGCCGGGGCGGGAGACTGGCTGAAATCGCTGAGGATACAGAGCGAGCAGGGCTGCGGCCCCCGCCCGGCAGAAGGGGACACCAGCCTTTCTCCTGGACCTCAAAGCAGGTCACACGTGGCCCAGACTGACCTCTCATTAATGTTGTCTGTCCGGAGGGTGTAGACCCGGTCAATGTGGGAAATGTGGAAGACGGGCTCCTCGCTGGAAGGGTCTGTGGGCAGTTTCACCAAGACTTCGTTCAGGAAAATGGGCTGAAAGAATGGGGCCAAAACACAGCTGTGAGATGGGTCAGGACCCTCAGCCCGCCTACGTCCAGGAAGCTCTGTTCTGAGGGTGCTGTAGGGGGGAGAGGGGTGGCTTCTGAGTCCTTTGCATGGGGGAGAGAAACTGCCTCCATTTTGTGAAAGTACCTGGGGCAGATCAGGTGTCACTGAACTTGGGACAGCGGCTCCGAGCAGCCATGCCATCTCACATGACACCTGACACTCATCAGGAGGGACCATGGGTCATGTTTGCCAGGGCCGAAGCCGGACTCCACGCTGGAGCCCGTGGTGGCTGTCCCAGGGGCTGCGAGGAGGTCCTGATGGTGCAGGAGAAATCCCACTGCCCTCCTGGTGCTGCCGCCGGCGACATGACACTTACCACTTTATACATTTTGAACTGAGCGTTGGACTTGGAGCTGAAAAGTTTCTCGGAGCCCGAAGAAACAGTGAACTGCTTGACCACGTGGGTGAGAAGCAGGAAGTCGTTGAAGAGGAACCCGAGCAGCTCCTTATTGCTCTTGGTCTTGTACAGCTTCCCGCTGTGCAGGAGCTTCCGGGGCCCCAGGCAGTTGGTGAGGGAGTTGAAAATAAGTTGCTTAAAGGAAAAGGAACGGTCAGTGTGTCTGTCCCAGCACCCCCTGACAGGTGGGGACTGTGGCAGAACTTCCTGGTTGGAATGTGGATGTATTCTTCACCTCGGCCCAATCAACGTCTCTTCCCAGTTCAAGCTGGTCCAGTGAAAATGACTATTTTCACCCATCTTAATACTATTCTATCAGCTGAACTCAAAGACCTCAAAACATAAATATCAAATTCGTCTTCATAAGAAGGTGACAGCCCGGGAAGGGGCGGGGTGGGGGTCCACGTGGGCTGAGCTGAGGCGCACGGGTTCCCCACCCAGCTCGGCGCTACAGGCCTCTCACCTCGGTGAGACCTTCGCACTGGACGTGCGCCTGGATCCACTCCAGCCGGTCTGAGTTTTCCTTCTCCCGAACCCCTTCGTTAACCTGAGAGCACAGCTCCTCTGCCCGCTCGAGGGCCAGTTTTAGGGAGGAATGGTCCACATGGTTCTCGGGGGTGTTCTCCAGAATCTGGAAAAGAGAGGCTGGGTCACATGGCATGTATCGTGTCCACCACCCGCCCACCCGGGTGTCCTGTGGCTGAACAGGGGTGCTGGGTGCTCCACTGGGCACTGAGAACACCACGGTGAGCAAGTCAGTCAGGGGCCCCAGAGAAGCTCAGTCCCACGAGTTCCGGGGGAGACAGGTGCTTCAGTTACGAGAGCGCCGCATGCTGCATGGCCCTTGCCCCCCGCCCCCCCCGCCCCCCGTCTGTGGGTCTCTGATGGCTCTCTAGCTGGGCCTTGGTGATGGCTGCATGGGCAAGGGCACCTCCCACTCCCGCCCAGTAACGGAAGCCAGGTGCCTTTAGGGCCAACCCTCCAGCACAAAGTGGCTGCAACTTTGGAAAATGTGAGTTTGCTGAATAGAAAGGGGGTCACTGAACCTTTTGAAAAATCTGACAAAAACAATGCCTCCCCCGCTACAGAAAGAATACAATAAAAGAATGTGGTCAGTATATAGGAAAACACATTCAGTTCATTCTGAACTGATTTCAAACTCAAGTTGCAAATGTATAGACAAGAACCTAGTATGAAGGAACCATGGGCATGGACAACAGGTGGGACTGACTTTGGGGGGGAATGGGTGGGTGGGGAAGAGGACAGAGGGGAGCAAAAAGGGGATGGATGTAATACAACAACAATAAAATTAAATTTAAAAAAAGTATCTTGTTTTGAACAAGAATCTACTGTTTCCTGTTCAAGTCTCTAAAAATGGAAAGCAGTTGGTTATTTCTTATATCAGATCTTTGTGGATTAGAAGATTTTTGTTTCATCTTATTTTTAGAGCTTTCGTTAATCAGTTGATTTAGAACTGTAATTAAAGTAATAAGTTTATGAAAAGTACTCATAGATTCTTTTTAGAAGGAGAATTGACTGTGCTAGGCTTGGAGTTCTAATTATCCTTGTGATTTGTTGTTAGTGGATTATAACAAGTTTGCTCTTAGTAAAATGAATAAACTGTTTGCTGAACTGTGAAAAAAAATTAGGGGATTGAAGATGGTAATAACACACTGGATGTGTTGAATTTATGGGCCTGCATGACATCCTCATCTAACCATAAGCTCCATGAAGACAGCAAGACTTTGCATGTATCTAGAATGCATGCTAACCAATAAACATCTGCTACATGGTGAAAAAATAAACAAATAATTAAAGAACGAAGGCCAGGGATGAGTGGGCCCCTCACCAGAGGACTCCCGTTCGGATTCTAGTCATGCGAGCCAACAGTTCTTTTTCATAATTCCAAACATAAAAAAGCCCTGAACAGATAAAGGCTTTTTTCAATTTGCCACTCATTTGGTGGCAAAACCTGACCTACGTTAACTGAAGAGATGCATTTGTTTATCCTACACAGTGATTATTCCTATATTCACTGTGGGAATATTAACGTGTTTGGCTATAGGTGCTGCCCAGATATTTTTGGGGTGCCGTAGTATACAGTGTTTGAACGACACCCCGAATTCTGAAACACTTCTGGCCCCAGTATTTTCGGTAAGGGCCTGTGTGTGGTTAACGAGGGCGAGTCGGGTGGTAGAGTCCCTAGAACGTAAGGCCTGTGTTGAGTTCACATGGCTCAAGGAGTGATGGTCAAGGGATAATCAGTGAAAGCAATAGTCAACATTATTTCTACCTTTTTTCTTGTAAGATGATTAACATTGCATCAATATTACATCCATTGTTTGTGAAATAATCCTTTGGAAACTGTGCCTTCGCCTAAGATGTTATTTTGGCTCGACACGGCCCACTGCTTATGTCAGAAAGACGGATGGAGTTGGGCAGGATCGTTTAGTCAGCACGTTGAGGTAAGGACATGAGGACAGTTCTGTTTAGGACAAGCTGAGCTGGACACTCCTGGGATGGCTAGGTCAAGGCGTCCCAGGGAAACAAATTTCAGTCTCAGCAGAAAGACTGGAGCCCATGGTGGCTCATGGTGGACCCTGTCTGGGCTTGGGCCGGGCTCCAGGTCTGGGGACCTGGAGGGCCTTCATTGGGCCCCACACACTCACGACTCCAAGCAGCTGGGGGGCTTCCCGGGAAGGGGGGCAGGTTACCCAACATCAGCTGCTTCTTTCACTTGCTCACTTTGAGTCTTCAGAGTGTATTTTGTGTTCAGCCCTCCTCCCCCTGTTGCCTGGTCAGTCCGACAGAGGAGCCAGGCTGAGGCAGGTTGCTCTCTCCGGGCTCACTGTCAGCGGCTGGTCCCGCTTCTGTCCCAGGGGCACTCACACTTCTGATGAGGAGAGGGTAGCGGGTGATCCTCTGCATGGGCTTCAGCAGGAAGCTGGAAAGGGGCATGCCTTTGCACCGGGGGTCAGACGCCAGCTTCTGCAAGACAAGCACGGGGCTCGTGAGGAAGGCACAGCCCCTGTGAAAGCGAAGGAAGTGCTGGCGGTACTCCTGACCTCTTACATTTCCGATTTCTTTTAGAATCCCAGGATGCAGAATGATACATTCAGATTAGTAGCAGGAATATCCTAGTTCCTGTCCCAGCGATGCTTCTCAGTTCTTTCTGACAAGCATCAGGTGACCTGTGATCATAATCACTCCTTCCTTTGCTTCCAGGACACTCACAGCTGCCTTCCCCGTCCGCTGACCTTCTCAGTCCGGCTCACTTCTTTCTTCTCCACTCCGCCCGTATCTGCTGTGGCCCCTGATGCCCTGCTGAGCCCCACAGCCTGTAACCAGACCCTCTCTGGAGCTCTGCACTTCCCACCTTACTCCGCTTCTCACCTCGACGTCCCAAAGACACCTTCATACCTCCACATGCCCCAACATGAAGGCCTCTTCCCTCTCATATCAGCCTCCTTTCTATCCCTAGGCCTATTGGAGTTGGTAGCACCTTTCAGCACCCACCCACCTTCCCTCAACGCCTAGGAGTCACCAGTGAAGCCAATCTCTGTCTTCTAAGAAAGTCTTGATTGCCCTGCCTCTGCCTGTCCCTGTTCCTACCTCATTAACAGCAAGTGCTACCATTTATTGAGCATCTACCATGTGTCAGGTACAGAGTGAGTTAACCTTTGGTAGTCTCAGCCCTTCTTTCTTTTGCTGTTTGGTGAAGTCATACTTACCCCTGAAGGCTCAGGTTGTGCCTTTTCTTACCCAGGCTCTCCCTGTCCTTGCTGCCTTTCTTCCCGCTCAGAGGTCCTTCTGGGCGGCCCAGAGTAACCCGTGCCTACCTGGGCTAACGCAGGCAGAGGTGCCATGTTTGGGGGTCTCCATGCCTTGCCCCCCAGCCTACTGGCTCCAGGAAGCCACGCACCACCTCTTACGTGTTTCCCCTCCTGGCCCAGCACCAGCCTGTACAGGGCAGCTGCAGCCCGAGGAGGGTCCATTTGAATGACTGGGACGTTATTGTGCTATAATTTGTCTAATCATGTCCCACTATGATTGCTCCCTCCTTTTGTTTTCGGACATATCTACAAATGTTGCTATAACGAGACTCTTCATGGTTTTTACGCCTGTATTTTCTGAATCTTTTAAAAAAGTAACATTTTGGAACATAGCTTATGTCACATTTTGCTTTTTAATGTGATCAATACCATGCAAGTCAATGAGACTATAAATTATTTTTATTTATTTTTATTACTTTTACCCTTGTGATGATACTGACGCTCTATTTACATTGCTACTGTTGCTGCTATTTGAAAAAGAACTTTAATCTTTTGCGAAGCTTTAGAGGGTAAATGTCCTATTTTTAATTTTACTGTTGATTACTTTAAAATGATCATATGCACTCCCAATTCTACATTTATCTAATCTGATCAATGCTTGTTACTATGATCTTGGTTTCTTTCTGTTTCTCCTGGTTCATTTCTAAGCAACCCCCTATCACCAATTGAAGAGTCCTGTCCTCAGCGCCATTTATATATGGAACTGGAGTAATTCAGTAAGCATTTATTGAATGCTTACGACATGCTGGTCTCTGTGTTACTGTGCTTTAAAAGTATTATCCGATCATTTCCCGGTTACAGGTGAAGGAACTGAAGGCACCAAATGCCACGCAACTTGCCCTGGTCACAGAGCGGACAGCTGCCGGGACTGGGATTCCAACCTGCGCTGCCTGACTCGGAAGCCTGTCTTGTTCTATGCATGACACTATTGTGTTATCGTGCTGTTTTGCCTCCTGGGATGAGCCTGTTTGGTTGTGACAGACTCTTCTTTTCACATAATGCTTGATTTCATTCATGATATTTTCACTCAGAGAGAGTTCACCATTAAATCCATCAAGTGAACCCAGCTCTTGTTTGGAGGTAAGTCACTCCATTTTTTCTTGGTTAACCATATTATCAGATTTTCTATTCTTATTCAACCAGTCTTCAAATTTTAATAGAAAACAATTTTGTTAATGTTTTCAATTATTAGCATGTATTTTAAAATCATATAAACTTATACATTTTAAAAAATCTGTATCTTTTCAATTAGATTTACCTAAGTTATGCTTTTCTAGCTCTTTTCAATGTACCTGTTCTTGGATATATTGATATCTTTTCTGCTTTTATCTTTATTACTTCTTCTATTTTCCTTTTGGAGTTTTTATCCTCAGTCTATACATCTTCTATTTTATGCTTATTTTTCCATTCTTTTCTGATAATAAAAATATTAAAATCGGGCATTCTTCCACAAGGTACGGCTGTGGCTGCATAACAGACCCCGACACGCAGCACTTCGTGAACTGAAAAATCCAACGAGAAAAGTAAAAAAGGCAAGAAAATAGACTTTACGTTCTTTCCCCTCACCATTTTATCACGTCTTTACTGAACAATATCGATGAAAATGGCTTGTCAAACCACAACCTTCTGTTTTATTAATCAGTCGCAGGAAGCTCGCTGCTGTGCTGCTCCAGGGACACTGACCCCCCTAGTTACTCAGTGCGGCTTCCCTTCTGACCAACCGCTGGCTTTTGGCTTATGACCCTGGCATCGAGGAACAGATCGGAAGGAGGGGTGACATCGGTGTATACACTTCTAGTATTTGCACAGGATCAGAGAGGTGCATTTGATGCATTTCCTAATTCCTTGTACCACCATTTTTTCCCTACTTTCATTTCCTTCTGCCCCATTTTATTCATCCACTTCTTTTAAGTTTTATTTTCTCTTGGTATAATTCATACACTTGAGTATGTTACTTTACATTCTTTCTGGAATAAGGTGTATATAAAATAAATGCAATTTAAAAAATCAAGAAAGTGACATTCTGGATTTTTTTTTTTTTTTTCATTATTTTTTAGAAAGAGGGGAAGGGAGAGAGGTAGAGAGGGAGAGAGACATCAATGTATGGTTGTGTTTCACCTGCCTCCAGCCACAGACCTGACTGGAGACCTGGTTTGCAACCTGGTTATGTGCCCTGGCTGGGGAATCGAACCTGCGACCTTTGGGTTCACAGGCCAGTGCCTTATCCACTGTGCCACCAGCCAGGGCACATTCTGGATTTTTTTAGGGGGGGGTATAAAGTGGCTGATTTATGTCAACAGCCTTAAGAAACACTCAGCTACATTAACACGGGCAAAACCACGGTGCCAGTGCCAAGAGACACCAACACAAGAGACAACACAGAGCAATCAGAAAAGTCTTTGCCACCTCTGTGTTTCCGTCGGAAACGCACGGGGATACTCCACTCGGTGTCTGAGGTCCCCACCGTGCGTCGCCCCTGCCTCCAGGCTCCAACAGGCTTCTCTGCCTGTGGTCCCAGAATGGAGTTACCTTTAAAAGTTCTTTGAAGTCGGTGTCTTCATCTGTCTTCTGCTGCAGCAGAGCCGCTCCGTTGAGCTGGCAGCTGCAGAAGCGGATGTAGGCCTGCATGTGGGACAGCTCGGCGGCCAGGATGTCCCCGATGGTCTGCACCGGCATCTTCTCGCCCCCCGTCTTCTTCCGCACCCGCAAGGCCCTGCAACCAACATGCTCGCTCACTTCTGTCCCTAAGGGAGCGTCCGTGGGCCTAATGCCGGTGGGGCTGTGAGTCTCGCGGGAACCCCGGCACCTGCTGGGGGGCAGTCGGTGGGGGGGGCAGCTTGGCCACAGCGCCTGCCGGTGTGAAACGTTCGCGGAGGAGAAAATGTGTCGGGACGCTGGGGTGGCCCTTCTAGCTCATTCTGACACCTTTGGAACTGTTTTGGTTTCACCTTGGCTTCTTAGCCAAGCTTCTTTTGACAAATCCTACCTTATTCTCAGCCGAGCCAAGGAGAACTACAACCTCCACGCTCCAGGGGGAAGGGGGAGTCGCAGAGGACAGGCCTGCGGTGGGCGAGCCTCTGCCCAGGAGGGCGGCGGGCGGAGGAGGAAGCAGAGGCCAGGACAGGCCCGCTGATGTCCCCCCACGGAGCCTGTGCTGAGCACAGGGGACGGAAGTTCCCCAAGGAAGGGAACGTTGCCTGGGGCGAGGGGACGGGCAGAGCAGCCGGAGCCGATGCTACTGAACCCAGAGTCAAGTGTGTGTTGGAATGTTGTTTGCTTAATGGTGTAATTTCTTCGTTCAATCAAAGCATTTTCCCTGTTATGTTTCTTTACTTCAATAATGATGTATTTTACAGTTACAGGGCATTTCCTACAAAGGTACTGAAATGAAAGGCCCGAGGGAGCAAAAAACAGCTGAAGGTTCCTTTCCTGAGGGGCCCTGCGGGGACCGTGTGTGTGTGTGTGTGTGTGTGTGTGAGTGAAAGTCACAGTCCCTGGGTGGGGAGCCCGAGGGGGCGGGGTGTGTGGCTGCAAGGACAGGCCAGGCTCTCCACTCACTTCAGCAGCTTCGTGTTGGACATGATGAGCTCCTTCCAGTTAACAAAGATCAAGGCCATTTCTCCTTCAGTGAGAGAGCCTGACTCTGCCATCCGCTTCTGAAACACCTGGATTCCAACACAAAAAAAACAAGTTAGCGTAGGAATATGCAACCTACGTGGTCTGAATGAAGCAATACCTCCGTACACGGAAAGTATTAAGATCATATTTATGATTATTCGCTTTTAATTGAATAATTTCCCTGCTGATTGCCATCTGTGCTCCTACCAAGGTTGGTTCTAAGGACTGAGTCAGGAGTCTCATAAGGACAGCAGTCTCTCATGACAGCCGGGTGTGTGAAGGCTGGTAGAACCTGGACACAGCCCTACACTACACTCCGCAACAGCTGCAGAGCTGGGGAAAGACACAGTTGTTAGGTTGAGCACCTCAACGTTCTAGAAGCAGTTTGTGAGAAACTCCGCAAAAGAAACAGCAATGACTGAGGTTACCCCCAAGACTGAGTGCCATGATGATGTGGATCTCGGGCGTTGGCGGAATGAAAGGGAAATAATAACAGCCCCCACTGGGATTCCACAGCATTTAATGGGCTTACACAGAGCTGGTGTGTACATGTGTACTGTGTGTGCACGCTGGGGGCTTCCCAGCTGACTTCAGAGATAACATACATCAAGCTAAGTCAGGCATTGTTATTCCCAGCTGACCATGATGAAATAAAGACCGAGAGTGATTTGCTCAAGGTCACAACTAGAACATGGAAGAACTGGAACCAAAACTCAACAGTCTTTTAGATGCTAAGTCCAAGTTCCTACTAAAGAAGCAGGGAATGACTTTAAGTAAATAGTGAGTTATCTCAGACATCTCTTCTCATGTCTGATTTTTCCAAAATACAGACAACATGGTGCTCTCTGGTGAAATTGTCCATTGGCCACATGATAACATGCCAACTCCTTCTCAAGATTCACGAGGCCTGTGTGATCTGCCCCCTGCCACCCCACCAGCTGGGCCCTCAAGTACGGACACTCCAGCCACACTGCCCTACTTGCAGGACCCTAGCTCCCTTTGCACATGACTTCCCACTTCTACTTCCTCTTCCTGGCACAAAAAACCCCGCCTCCTTGTCCCTCAGGTCTCAGTTGAACAAGAGTGCCTGTTTGGGGAGCCCAGCCTGCATGCAGGGCACAGAAGGACTCAAGGGCAGGTCTTGCTTGGGGGAGGATGCAGGAGGATGCAGTCTCTGCTCCATGCTGCTACCAAGGTCACGGCCAAGTAGATGTTATACCTCTCGGGCCTATGGGGGGGTTACCTATTCTCCTCTGGTGCTTTATTTAACTGGGCTTCTCATCTGAGGGCCCTGACACATTCAGTGGGAACTAAAAGCCAGGGAAACAAAAGGATAATAGAACTATAAAGTCTAATTTTGTTTATCCAAAGACAAATGATGTTAAAGAATTAGTTTAACAACTGTTATCAGCTCAGAGGTCACTGGTGGCATCAACAGTCATAAATATAAATGGTAAATAAAGGGCCATTGGGAAATACTTCACTATGTGGTCCTAGTTGGTTTTCCAAACTGATATAAATGTCGGGTGGACGTTCCCACTGCTTAATATTTCCTCTGAAAACATCAACGTTTATGGAAATGTCAAGGGTCAAAATGGCAGTGAAAATGAAGTCAGGCAAAACTTTGAGGTAGAAGTTTGCTGCAGTGCCTTCCCGTCTACTCCACACCCTTGTCCGTCCCAGACGGGGCCTTCACCACCTCTCACGGAGGCACCTGAGAGCTCTCCTGGACTTTCTCTCTCTCTCTTCACTCTGAATTATCTATTCTGGGAAAAAGAGTTGACTTCCAATCTTCAAGCTGCAAGCCCTCTCCAAGGGGCAGAGGAAGGATTTCAAGAGTATGAGAACGCCTGTCAACCTGTGACTTCACACCTCACTCCAGGTCCCCACCCCTCCACTGTGAGACTGGTCTCTCACCTCCACGACCAGCTGAAGATCGTCCAAGTACCGCTCTTCTGTCTGAATCAGCTCGTGAATGTAGCCCTGCCTCTTCCTCTCCATGGGCTGCATGGTGTCCAGGGTTTGGAGATCAGCACACCCTACAGGAAAACAGGGTAGAGTTCCAAAATATTATTTTAGTCCTTTTTGCAAAAAACAGACATCTGTTGGCAGGTGTGCTGGGCTTCCAAACACTGCCTTGAAAGAACTACACAGCTCTCTGTGGAGCCCTGGGACTTCTGTGGACGCGTGCACCTGCAGACAGCTGGCTCAAGGACCACTCAATGTCCCAAAGCAGCGGGTCAGTCATGCCTGTAACACGTCAATTGGGATCCCAATCTCCGTTCCAAATAATTGAAGACAGGATCAAGGATTTACAAAAAATGGTCTCAGAGAGTTCAGAACTGTGCTGAGCTTGTGAAGAATCCGCTAGTCTCACCATTTCAAGACATTTTCAAAGATACTGAAACGATGGAATGATCATATGGTGAGACCAGTGTTTTCCAAATCACAGGCCATGAGTTACCAGTGAGTCACTAAAATAAAGTGAGTCTTTTTGGGTACTGTTCTGCATGTCATTGCATTGTGTACCACCTGGATACGTGTCACACTTTCGGAAACGACACATTAAAACCCACAAACATCAGCGTCTCTATCTGTTCTGTGTCTTGGAATAATAGGAAAAGTCTCAGATATTCTATCATTTCTAAGACTGGAACATATGTGGCATTAAATCTTTATCAAGATAAATGTGGGGACAATCCTTGTATCCCATTCCTAGCTGACCCTTTTGCATTTCATTATAATGATTTGTAAACTTTCATTTCTGGTTCAAATTTTTATCCTGGTCCCTTGCTTTCACTGTAAGATGTTCTTACCTCTGAGGTCAGGGGAAAAAGTGCCCCTTTAACTTCCTGCCCTTCATCCCCTTGTTCACTCACCCTTGTACTTCCTTCCTGGGTCTAGGGCATGAGACCGTGTCTATTTCTTCCTAAAACCAGCATCCTGAACTGTCCTCTCCTGCAGGACCTTTCCCTGACCTTCTAGTAGCCTAGACACCTGGTTATGGGTCCCTCCTATCCCATTGTTTTCAACAAACAAGCACCCTTCAGTCCTGCTCCCTTCTCCAGCACCCTCTCTCTGGTCTCACTGCCAAATGTCACTAGAGGGGTCTACACTCACAGCCCACCCCTTAGCCCTCTTCCGTCACCAAGTTAGGGTACGTTGGCTCTGTCTCCCTGCTCCACTGACACTGCTCTTGTGAAGGTAACAATGACCTTGGCATTGCCAAATCTAGTGTCCCCTTCAGAGCTCGTCCCCTCCTCCCCCTGCCCCCAGCACTGACACCTCCAAGGACTTTCCTCCCCCAGCCTTTGTGACACTCAGCACCCTGGTGTTTCCTTCCATACTTTTGCCTCTGCCTGCCTCCAGGCTTCTTGCTCCAACCACTGGAGCTACTAAAACTGTTCCTGGCATTGCTGACTATGAGGGCAAGTCAACTTAGGCAAAACCGCAGACTGCGTGTTTCTCCTGGAGGGTCACAATGCACAGGAGCATACCAGGCTCCAAGAAACCCTGCTCTAAAGAAATGTTTAGTTTGACGAACTCAGAGTTCCCACTGCTTATTTGACTATGGGACTCTGGAGGGGAGGGGAATGCATCTTTTGAGAACTGAGGAGTTAGGGTTTGTGGGTAGAACACACCCTTGGCCACTCTCTGTTCCTACACTGTCCACAGCAACAAGTGACCATTGAGTACTTGAAGTATTGCTGCTCAAAAATACAAGTGCTGCAAGTGTGAAACACCTAGTACAGAGACTGCGCAAAGTGCTAGAATGTAAAATAATACAAATGATCCTATTGATCACGTATAGAAGTGCCAATATGGGCTTGAGAAGTACAGATTGGTAGTTAACAATATAGTCATAGGGATGTAAAGTACAGCATAGGAAATGCAGTCAGTAATAATGTAATAACCTTGTATGCTGCTAGATAGGTGCTGAAAATACCGGGGAACACTTTGTGAAGTACATGACTATGCTGTCCGCCTGACACTAATAAAGAATAATACTGAAACTAAAATGTAATTTAAAAAATAATAAAAGAAAATACAAATAAGCTCTTCAATTTAAAAGAGAAATGCTAATATTTTGGATAATCCTGGGTTAAGAAAAAATTATTGATGTTTCTTTTTCCTTTTATTTTGTGTGGCTGCTGGAAAATTTTAAATTACATTTGAAGCTGCATGTATGGCTTAAATTATGTTTCCATTGACGAACTCAAGTCAGCTGCTACGTTATTTTTTTTTTCTGTTTGATTATGTTCATACCTAACAGAATGCTCAACGGCTTGTGGTTTTTTTTTTTTTTTTAATTCTTTCTTTTTTAAAAATTTTATTTCATTATTTTTAGAAAGAGAGGAAGGGAGAGAGGCAGAGAGGGAGAGAGACATCAATGTATGGTTGCGTTTCACCTGCCTCCAGCCACAGACCTGGCTTGCAACCTGGTTATGTGCCCTGGCTGGGGAATTGAACCTGCGACCTTTGGGTTCGCAGGCCGGCACCGGCTTGTGTTATTTGCAGGCTGAGGCCCTTGCTCAGCAGCACGGGTGCCAGTCTGCGCCATCCGGACCCTGCCTTTGATCACACAGTCCCCCGTTCGCCACCTCAGCCCAAACTCAGAAATGCTGGGCTTGCATCTCAACAAATTTGGAGTTCAAGAGTTCCTTAGCTGATGAGTTAACACATGTGGACCTCAAGAAGAAATACACCTTCCAAGGACAGCTCATGGTTTACCGGACACAAGTTCATAACGAGACTGTAGCAGCCATTGCTGACAGAGGACACTTACCCACACTGCATTTCAAGGAAAGGTACAGACTGAACCTTCAGCTTCCTGCACTACACTCTTGCTGTCTGAATCTACTGCTATAAAGAAGTTCTTAGTATCTTCTTTTGATTGGTGGGTAGAGACCTGCCCCATTCAATGGGAACTGCCTGGCTGTATACTCATTTGCATCTGTACTAACCAATCAGATCTGCTACATAATGACCAATCAGAATGCATGATTCCAACCAATCAGAACCATGTTATTTGGACCTATCAGAACTGTGGTATTGGGATTCTTCATTTGCATAAAAATGGGCCAAGCAAGAGCTAGGACAGAAACTTTCTTTTTAAAAAGCAATTTCCCCTTTGTCTTGGTGAGGTATAGTTTCGGTTTCTACAGAAGGCTGCATCTCCCCAGTTTGAAAATTGTTCATCTGAATAAAGTTTCTCTTCTTTCCACACCTCTGATTGGGGACTTTGGTTGAGACACAAAAATTGGTCCCTGACTGGTGATACCCATAGGTACTACTGCTCTGGAGGGCCTTGATCCCCAGGATTTCCACAGAAAAAACAAGTCTCACTAAAGGTGAATTAAAGTACAAAATTACAAAAAACAACAAATGAGCCACCGTAAATAAAAAATAAAGATTAGAACCCCAAGAACATATAGAACAAAATATAGAACAAAAGGTATAAAATATATGGATTTAAGATAACTTAAGGTACATACGAAAAACTTGAAACTCTTAAGTCAATAGAAAATAGGCAAATTTGAGAAAGAAATGAATAAAATGGCAAATATTATCATGGAAATAATAAATTAATGGATTAAATGGCAGACCAAATACATCTAAGAATACATCTGAAAACAGAGCTGAAGAAGTTACTTAGACTGCATCCCAGAAAGACAAAGATAGAAAACGTAAAATTGAGGTCAAAAGATTCAAAGGACAGAATAGCAAGGCCCAATACAATCTATTGGGAATCTAGGGGTGGAGAATAGAAAGAATAGAAGGAGGTAATAATGAATTACAATAGTTGAGAACTTTCTATAACTGATGAAAGCTATAACTCAACAGATTTAGGACAACAATGACACCTGATTGGGGAAGGGAGAAATTATTATCTAGACTGAAAAACACCAAGGAGAAAGTAAAATCATTAAAACATAGAGAAAAAGCAGAATAACTACACAGGAACAACAATCAGGCTGTCTGCACATAACTCAAGCCAACAATAAAAGATGTTGAGAAAAAGTAACTGTCAAACTAGAATCCTAATTATACTATCAAGGGTGAAGGGGAAATAAAGACATTTTCAGGCAAAGTTTAAGAGCATTTTCTACTAATAAATGTGTCTAAAGGAACTATCAAGAGCTATATTTTGGGAAGAAGGATACTGAAGAAGGAGAAAAAGGAGGTATAAGAAGTGATAAAAAGAAACAAAGAAATGGCAGTGAGTAAAAAGACTAGCAAATATATAAAAAATTAAAGCAATTATTGACAATACAAAGTAACAATAAAAATGACTAGGTTGATGGGTATACATCAAGGTGAATTTTTTAAAAAAAGAAGCAAAGAAAATGTATAGTAAACAAAATGTATAATAAGGTAACTATAAATAAAAGTATTGAGTAATTCTAATAAATATAAATAGCTTAAATCTGTCAGTTAAAAGACAGTCTATTAGATGAATTCAGCCAGATGCTGTTTACAAAGACACCTAATACATAAAGTTATAGAAATGCTACAAAAGCTACACAAATACAAATTATAAAAGAGCAGCAGGAGAGGCTTTTTTAGCAAAAGACAAAAATAGGCTTTCATGGATCTGTATTAGATGATATAAATAATTCAGAAAGATACAATAATTCTGATTTGATTTGCAGCTACCAGGAGAGCCTCAAAGTGTAAAAAAGCTGACAGAATTCTCCCCTCAAAAATGAGGGAAAAAAGAACCAAGGAAAAATTGTAAAGTCTGTCATTCAAGTGGTAGATTTTAATATATCTCTCTCAATGACAATTAGTAAGAATAGGAAAGATCCAAACACTATTAAAAGGCCCAATGTAATGAACACATTTACAATATACATTTTCAAGAAGCCACAGAATTTCAACAACTACCAAATAATCTCTGTATATTATTACGTAAAAATATTTATTGACTATATCTGGAAAATGATGCATTAAAATTATTTTCAAATATTTTAAAGAAGAGCATCCTAAAAACCCTAGGCAGCTTCCTCCTTTAGCAATAGGTACCCCATTTTACTCGACCTATCGCTACCTGCTCTTTAAAATCCTTCTCCCCCTGGCTCCTAGGTCACCACTTGCCTCACATCCTCCTACTTCACTGGTCAGTCCTTTTCAGTCTCCTTCCTTGGTTCTTCCTCATCTTCCAGACTTAATGGTGAAGCCCTAAGGTCCAGTCCTAGGAATTCTTCTGTTTTCTTCATACTCACAGCCTTGGTGCTCTCATGCAGTCTCGTGGGTTTACTATGCATCATCTATGTACTGACGGACTCCCAAATTTATACTTCAGCCTGAATATCTCCTTTGAATTCACCACATGCTCTGAACACTACCTACTCAGTATCTCCACCTGGATATCCAAAAGTGAGTGAAGGTAACATACCCCAAACCAAAGTCCTAATAACTGCGCCCCAACCTGCTCCTCCATCATTATGTTCCATCTCAGTTGATGGCAATCCACCTCTCTGCTTAGAATATGATCTTTGGAGACATCCTTGAATGATATCCTTTCTTCTTCTTATTCCCACATTCAATCCAACTGCTGGCTCAATCTTCAGAACATACCCATAATCGGACCACTTTTCACCATGTCCACCACCATCATTCTGATCCAAACTGCCATCATCTTTCATCTGGATTACAGAATTGGCTTCTTAACAGGTCATCTTGCTTCTGACCTTTCCTTCCCCCCTTCAATTCAGCAAGCCAGGGCTACTCTGTTAAACCATCAGGTCATGTCACTCACTGCTTTGATTAAAACCTTTAATGGGTTCTTCTTACTCCAAGCAAAAGCCAAAGTTCTTATAATCGGCCCACAAAAACCTAAACAGGCCCCTCCTCGACCTGGTTACCCTTCTGTTCTCATTTCCTCTTCTTGCTTTTCCCTCTGTCTGGCCTCCATGCGGTTCTCAAGCATCTCAGGCTTGCTCCAGCCTGAGGCCTCTGCCTCTGCCGGTCCCTCCACCAGGATGACCTTCCAGATATCCACTTGGCCTTCTTCAGGCATAGCTCATGTCCTTCAGGCCTTTTTTTCTTCTCTCAGTACATATATATTTTACATGTTAATTCCAGCACATTTACAGTCCTCTCCCTTGAAACATTTCCTGAATGTGATTTCTTAAGAATGTAATTTCTTGCAACTGTTATCTGACCTTATACAATGATATCTTCCCATGAGATGGTGTTTAATTCATAACCACATCTCTCCTAGAAAATCACTCCCATCTCTCTGCAGATCTAGTTTGGACAAGCAGATGTTTTACTCTTGTTCATATCCGTTGCTGTACTCTGATCTCTCCCAAGAGTCTTCCTTCTTCATGTTGGTGTACAAAAGTGGTTATTCGATTTCTTTAGCTTTTGCTCATTCTAGAGAATATTGGCTTAGCAGAACTTTAGCAGAGGTAGAATTGGTCTGGGAGCAGCAAGAAGCAAGGGGGCTTCCTCCCCCTTGCAGCTTCATATTAAAAAATTAAACTGCATAGCAAATAAAATAGAAGTTCCCATTGTAATGGTCTCTGGGATAGAGTGGAAAGTATAGCAGTTGGGCCCTTTCTCCATCAGTCTATTCTGCACCTGGATAAGCGTGAAGGCTCAAGGCTAGGGGGTGGGGATATTTGAGGGGGTTCTCCTTCCTTCCCCTCTCCCCCTCACCTTGCCTCACTCCTCTGTTACCCTTCCCTCTCCTTCAAGTCTTTGCTCACATGTCACCATTTCCAAGAGACTTTATCTGACTAGCCTGTTTAAAACTGAAATCCCTCTAGACCCGCCCCAGCACTTCCTAACCTGTTTTATTTTTTTTTAAGACCCTACATATTTATTTTGTCTGTCTTCTGTCTTATCCTACTCAATTGCCATCTCTAAGAGGGTAGAAATTTTGGTCTATATTATAATCTGCTGAATCTCCATGTCTGACACATGATAGGTGTTTAACAAGTATTTATAGAATGTGATATTAACTATAGGCTGTGAAAAGGATGGAAAACTCCCTGGTTAAGTTCTTTCTGGTTGATAGGAAGAATGTGAAAATAAGAAAAATAAGAGATCATAGTTGTTATCAGGTCAAAGTTCCAGAAAAGTAATTAGTGGTGGGCTAGGCCATAAGACCCCCAACTCCTGTGTTAGGATGTGGAGACTGAGAGACAAATTTTGAATAATGTATCATGGTTGTGAAAACCTGTCCCACTGTAGTTGGGAACAACTGTTCGAGGATACAGTGCAAGCAGGAACAAGAGGTAAGTAGCATGCTTAAGAAAGGGGAGGAAAGCCCTGGCTGGTGGCTCAGGGAATAGGCGCTGGTCTGCGAACCCCAAAGGTCGCTGGTTCGATTCCCAGTCAGGGCACATAACCAGGTTGCAAGCCAGGTCTCCAGCCAGGTCCGTAGCTGGAGGCAGATGAATGATGTTTCTCTCCCACTCTGCCTCTCTCTATTTCCCTCTCACTCTCTCTGAAAATAATAAATAAAATCTTAAAAAAAAAAAAAGGAAAGAAAGAAAGGAGAGGAGAGAGATCTGCAAATATTCCCAAAGGTAAAGGACAAAAGACAAGTTGTGATGACTAATACAAAGAGGGCTTGTTCGGATTATGTCATAAAGTCCTGGAAAGTCCTTGCTGATCCAGTGCAGAGCACTGCCACTGAATAATGCTATTCTCTGTGTGCCCCAAATTAGGCAGCCAGACAATCGCATAATGGTTTTCAGTCTCACTGTTTTTAAACTCAGTGAAAAGACAAGATTTTAACAGTAAATCCCTATGACTAAACTGTGCATTTTCTGAAGGCTGCCTTTAATATCAAAATTTTATCAAGGCACTAGAAAATTACTGGCTATCTTATTTTATGAAATAACATTTTACCCACTTAGTAAATATTTACTGAGTGCAAAGTATGTGCCAGGTAGCATGCTACCACCATGATGCCATAAATATTTGTGATTTTGCTTCAGAAACTTAAACAATTCTTGAACAATTTTAAAAAATTCTTGTGTCTCTTTTGATGCCTTTCACCAAGCGTTAGGCTGCTCATTTAAGCATGAAAAAGGGACAAAGAGGCCCTGGCTGGTAGCACAGTGGATAAGGTGCCAGCCTGCGAACCCAAAGGTCGCTGGTTCGATTCCCTAGTCAAGGCACATAATCAGGTTGCAAACCAGGTCTCCAGCCAGAACCATGGCTGGAGACAGGTAAAAGGCAACCATACATTGATGTTTCTCTTGTTTCTCTCCCTCTCTGCCTCTCTCTCCTCCTCTCTTTCTGGAAATAATAAATAAAATCTTTTAAAAGAAAATTAAAAAAAAAAAAAGGGACAAAGTTCATACTGCATCCTATATTCTAATGCTATGGATCAACAGGAAGCAAATTATTTGGCTATCATAAAAATAAATAGTCTAAAACTTACAACAGCATCTCCGCTGATAAATGCAAGTGGTTTTTAAAAACCTTTATTGGTTTTATTTTTATTTTTAAATCTACAGTGAAACATCATTAGCCTAAAAGACAGCCAAGACCTCCTGATGGTAAACAAAAGTGGCGACTTGGTCTCAGAAAGCAGTTAGTTCAAGCTGATACATGCATCACTGTCCTGTCTGCCTGAGTTCTATCACTGACTCAACTGAGGTGTTATGTGCTATTCAAATATAGAGTATTATGAAGAGATGCCATAAAACAATAGTTCCTTCATGCTCGCCCATCACAGAACTTTGAATATGAACAATAAATTTAACTGTTAACTAACATGTGTACAATTTACAACCTTTGATCAATCCCCTGCATAACTGATACACCTTTGACCCTTACTGTATAAATACATGGAGAATCTGAAGCTTGGTAGTTAAGTGACTTGCTGTTGAATTTAGAATGATTAAATCCCTAAATCTAGGTCTCTTGAGATAAGTCTTACACCTGGAAGTACCAGGCTATTTTTTTTTAAAGATTTTATTCATTATTTTTAGAGAGAGGAAGGGAGGGAGGAAAAAAGAGAGAAACATCAATGTAGGGTTGCCTTTCATGTGCCTCCATTTGGGGACCTGGCTGGAGACCTGGCTTGCAACCTGGTTATGTGCCCTGACTGGGAACTGAACCAGTGACCCTTGGGTTCGCAGGCCAGCGCTCATTATGAAGCCATTTTAAACACTGTTTACACTGCAATTCTATTGGAGGCGAACCATGGACAATAATATGTGCAAACTTATCTGGTCTTATGCTTGCTGAACTGAATTGTAAAGAAAAAAAAGAGTTTAGCTAGGTCAAGACACAACTAAGATAGAAAACAATAGGCCAGTATCTATGATGAACATAGATGCTAAGGTTCTCAACAAAATATTGGCCAACCAGATCCAGCAATACATTAAAAAGATCATACACCATGATCGAGTGGGTTTCATCCCAGGGATGCAAGGATGATACGACATTCGCAAATCAGTAAGTGTAATACACCACATTGACAAAATGAAAGACAAAACCCATATGATCATATCAATAGATGCTGAAAAAGCATCTGGTAAAGTACAGCAACCATTTATGATGAAAAGCACTCAGCAAAATGGAAATAGGGGGAGCATACCTCAATATAATAAAGGCCATATATGAGAAACCTGAAGCCAACATCATACTCAATAGGCAAATACTAAAAGCTTTTCCCCTAAGATCAGGAGCAAGACAAGGCTGTCCACTTTCTCCACTTCTGTTTGACATCATTCTGGAAGTTCTAGCTATAGCCATCAGAGAAGAAAAAGGAATCAAAGGTATCCAAATTGGAAAGGAGGAAGTCAAACTGTCATTATTTGCAGATGACATGACAGTGTACAAAACCCGACAGACTCCACCAAAAACCTACTCGACCTAATAGGCAAATTTAGCAAAATAGCTGCATATAAAGTCAATATTCAGAAATTGTATTTTTGTATACCAATAATGAAACATCAGAGATACAAGCTAGAAAACAAATCCCATTTACCATAGCAACAAGAAAAATAAAGTACTTAGGAATAAATTTAACTAAGGAGGTAAAAGACCTATCCTCAGAAAACTACAGAATATTGAAGAAAGAAATTAAGGAAGATACAAATAAATGGAAGTGTGTACCATATTCATGGAAATGTCCATACTACCCAAAGCAATCTATAGATTCAATGCAATCAATTCAAATCTGCTGTTGCACATACTTCAGTGCTCTGTAGTAATACACTTACTACTTCAGGACTGTTCTGGGGCAACTGGAGTTTCGTATGCACATAAAATTTTCTCCATAGTACGAAAGAGAATGCCACATTCCTAATTCTCCCTAATGGAATGATGGTACAGCAATGTTTCAACTTGTATGACTACATGATTATACACTTTGCCTCCAACTGCTGAGTTCTGGATCAACTATTCTTTAGCATAGCCTGACGGATTTCGCAGTGGCTGACATGACCACTGGTCCCACAGGGATCCCAGTCGCAGTTCTTCCCAGCACCTTGAAATGTAACTTGAGCAACCTGGATTCATTTAAAGCAGTCCATTCTCTTTACTCTCTCCTCACCCTTGTCTTGGAATGAAGGGATAACTGACTGTCCTGCTTTCGTGATCTGGAGTGAACAGCAGTTCCCAGTGAGTGGGACGACTGACCCAGACACACACTAACGTGCTTAGTTGTGGCTCGGTGCACAGCCAGTGCTTAGTAATTGCTAGCTGTTATTTCTAGTATCTATGTGTTACACGTTGAGCCAGTGCCTCAAAAAGTCCCATAAGTCTCACCTGCAATGAACGTACCACTATCCTTGTTTCACAGATGAGGCCAAGGCTCTGGGATAGACCCAGGATTCAAAGAAGCCCTTTCGCTAGGCTCATTTTACCACTCTGATTTGATCAATCTCTTTAAGTGATTTTCCCTTTTGTCAACAGCAGTAAGACACCTCTCTCAAGCACATCTTTCATAATGTGTTGTTCTTGTTTAAATAAATTTAAAACTGGTTATGAAGCTAAATTTAAAAATGGGCCAAGTACATTTCTCCAAAGATGGATCAATGACCAAAAGGCGCGTGAAAAGATGCTCAACATCATTAAGTATTGAGGGGATGCCAATCAAAACCACAATGATGTCCCTTCACACCCTGAAGGATGGCTGTAACAAAGTCAAATGATACTAATAAGTGTTGACAGGGATATGGAGAAACAGAAACCCTTATACACTGCTGCAGGGACAATAAGATGGTACAGCCACTTTGGAAAACAGCCTGGCAGTTCCTTGAAAAGTTAACCAGAGAATTACCACTTGACCCAGCAATACCATTCTAAGGCGTATGCTCAAGAGTAATGTAGCAGAGGTCCACACAAACACTTGCACACAAATGTTCATAGCAGCATTATTCATCACAGCAAAATGGGAGAAGACCCCAATGTATAGCAACTAAGGGAGAAACAAAATATGGTATATCCATACAATGGAATATTATTTGGCCATAAAAAGGAATGAGAAAATGGAATGAAGGACTGATACATGCTGTAGCACAGATCTATCTTGTAAACATTATGCTACATGAAATAAGCTGAATACAAAAGCCCCATACATTTCACAATTCCATTTTCATGATATGCCCAGAACAGGCAGACATGTGGAGGTGGTAAGCAGGTTATTAGTGGTTGCCTCTGGCTGAAGTCGGGGTGCAAAGGAAGAAAGGAGGGTGAAAGCTAAGGAGTGCTTTTTTTTTTTTGAGGTGACGAAAATGTCCTGTAATTGATTGTGGCACTGGTTGCACAACTCTGTGACTATACTAAAAACCACTGAATTACATACATACTTGGGGGCATTGTATGGTGCGTAAATCACATCTCAATAAATCAGTTATTGAAAACTGTGATTATGTTCAGCTTCCTCGCTCAGGATGCTACTCTTCCTCATTCTTGTTCATTGCATGGCCCTTGCCTCCTTGTGTCTTCGTGTGTGGTTGTTACTGTGCGTGCATTCAGGTTTTTCCTCTTTTCATCGGCTCGAGTGATGGCTGAGTGGCAGGAAGCTCATTCTAGTACACAGAACGATGGCAGGATTAGTACGCTCTCTGTGAGCGCAGAGACTGAGTATGGACCCTGAGCCGGACGAGTTGAGTTGGAACCCAGCTCTGCTACTACTAGCTAGCGAGCCTTAGACAGGTTACTTCACCTCCGTTTTAATTTCCTTATCTGTAAAAAGAAACTAGGAATGAAGTAATGCACCTGAGGACCTCAGGAAAGTACCTAGTGTAACTGCTCAATAAAAAAACATGTCCCTTCTTGGGCCCTGGCTGGTAGCACAGTGGGTAAGGTGCCGGCCTGTGAACCCAAAGGTTGCAGGTTCGATTCCCCAGCCAGGGCACATAACCAGGTTGCAAACCAGGTCTCCAGTCAGATCTGTGGCTGGAGGCAGGTGAAACACAACCATACATTGATGTCTCTCTCCCTCTCTGCCTCTCTCCCTTCCCCTTTCTAAAAATAATGAAATAAAATCTTAAAAAAAAAAATGTCCCTTCTTTTTTACTGTTGGGAGTGATGGCTGCACAGCCAGACTTCATTAGTTTATAAAAATGGTGGCTGGATTAGCACAACAATCTCTGTTTTCAAGAAACCTCCACTTTCTGCCTCCATGGGCTCCTTTTACTATCAAAACCTTACGTGGCAATACCTTTAAAGGTCTGATTTTCTCCCCATGTCATCTCAGTAACTTTGGTTCAGCAACTAATACCCATATTCGTTCCACCACCTGATGCACTTCTGCCTCTGTGTATCTTGATTGCATCTGGCTGTCTGCCTGAACGTCCCACAGGTACTTGAGGGTCAAAACCAAACTCATCTCCTTCTCCAACTCCGATCCTTCACTTCAGTTGGTGGCATCGTTGTTTACCATCACCAGGATACTGACTCTTCCACTTGCCCACACATCCCATCAATCCCCAGGCTTCTGCAATTTTTCCTCAAAAACAACTCTTGCCTGTTTACTCACTTTTTTTTTTCACCTGGGCTTCCTATGAGGATCACCTGGGGAGCTCTAAAAAAATTCCCATGCCTAGGGCACATGTTAGGCCATTTAAATTGGGACTTGGTATCTTTTTAAAGCTTCTGAGGTGACTGCAATGAGCAGCTAAGCTACAATCTCTGAGCCTCAACATTCACTGTTCCAGGCTTTTCAATTCCCCTCCAGCAATAACGAACTGCTTATAACCACTCACCTCGCCTCTTATGCTGTGTCTTGCTTTTACCCTACTCTCCACCGTTCCACCCTCCAATCTGGCTTACTTCTACATGGGGATCTGGTAGATGCCTCCTCCAGGAAGTCTTCCTAACTCACCAGTCTAAGTAAGGTTGAATTAGGTTTTTTCTCTGTACTCTCTTGCCCAGTATCTATCACTGTGCCCAGCATGTTTTATAATTAGCTGCTTATGCACCAGATCCCCTCACAGAGCTAGGTACTGCCTGAGGCTAGGACCAGCTGACACTCATCGTCACACTCAGCATGTCTGTCCGCACTTTGGCCTTATGCAAATGCTCCATAGATATTAGTTGAATGGCTTTCCAGAGTTGAGAAAAGGTTTTTATGGGAAGAGGTTATTCATGCCAGACATTAATGAATGGGTTGGATTTTGATCCATATTGTTCCACTACAGGTGAAACCAGCAACTTGATCACTTGGGCGAATACTCTGTTGCCTCAAGCATTCACTGCAATTTCTTTTATAGAGACTCTTACTCTGTACTCAAAATGTCTGAACTACATTTGCAATGACTATTAACTTGTAAGTGCTTTTCAATCTTTTTAGAAAAAGTTGGAGTAAAAAATTGTAAGTAGCAAAGTAGTCTATTAGTATCCTAAATCATATTTTCTTTACTTTCAAATAAGAATTTCTTTTGCTTTTGAAATACATTACGATGATTGAGGATCAATTTCCATCTTGACCATTTAAAAATTTCTTTTGCCCCCTATGTGATATAAAATAACTTCATTGGCCTGTACCCAGAGACTACATTAAGAAAAGAGACATTCCAAAGAAATTCAATCATGACTACATAAAAACAATCAAAAATAAGTTTTAAAGGATGCTTCCAAAGAAATACACAATACAAGTAATGTCATTTGCGTCCTTTTAATAAACATACTTGCATAGTTATATTACAATTTTGTAAAAATAAAAACAGATTACCTCATGCCAAGCGTGCCCAGCATTTGCACAAATCTCAATACCTTTAATACTATAGTTTTCAAGACACACAAAATAAAACTTTAAGGCAAAAACAGCACTTTGCAACAATTTAATAATTTATTACATTACAGTAGCATCACAGCAGCATCCAACAATGCCACTTCAGGCAAAAAGTCTCTCAGAATTTCCACTATAGGTTGTATTTACAATAATTTGTAACTTGGTAAAATTCATTCTAAGAAATTTGGCAAATAAAGCTTTGACTGGAATTGGCATTTCTTTCTCTACTTTTCCTTCCCCTACTTTCTTTAAACTACCAGATTTCACAATGTATTTTAAAACACTAAAATAGCAGTTACATTGTTTTAATAGCTCTGTTATTTTAAAATGACTCTAAGAGAAAGTTTTAGAGGAAACTCTACAGTGGGTAGGGTTGATTGAAATTTTCAGATCTAACAAATCAGCTTTGGTTTTTGAGTTGATTTTTTTCCCTGCTGGAAAATCCATCAGATTTAATCACTTACTTTAAAAATGATTGCCACATATAACAATTTTAATATAAACCTGACCTTCTACAGGGTTCAGATTTATTCAGCTGTGTTCCCATTTTAAAATTCTATATTCCCTATAAATGCTTTCCTTTGACCTTGCTTTCTAGGCACAGTGAAAGCTACCTCGCACTGGACGAGGAAGGGCACAAACACGTGGCTGAGTCCGAGGTACTGCGAAGGACTGCATGCGCTTTTAAGAGGGTCAGGTTATTATATGTCATCCTATTTCTTTTATTTTTAGCTTTCTCTTCGATGTGTAACAAAATGCCTACGCAAGGAGAGGCATTTCAGTGAATACAGTAAATGTTTCCCAGGCCGACACTCAGCTAAAACGTCATTACGTGATTCAGTCCTAGGTACCTGATGAATACATTCTTTTCAAATTGAGTACAGATGCTAAGGTCTACCTGAATGTCATTCCTAATAATCTGTAGCAGTGTAAAAATGATGATTTACACTATGAAATACCTTTGAAATAATTTACCTCAATGTTAGTAAGTCCAAATGCAAAAAAAAGTAATTATAAAGAGAAAGTGATATACTAAATCATGTGGCTAATTAATAGTGGCCTGATTTGTAACTTCAGGGTTTATAATGTCCTTAATCTGAACCCAGCTAATGGCTGCAAAAGCAGAAAGTCCAGACAGTATTAGACCAAATAATCTGTACAATGTGGAAGATCCGTTGGATTCACAAGGACTCAATTTTTGTACTGTCTCCTTTAGTGACTGCACGCAAAGCTGGTACTCCACCCGCAAAGTGATGTTATTGCTTTCCAATTAATGTCTTTATTTTATCAAAGCATCACAATGATGCCAAAGCTAAAAACTGAGGTGGCCTGACAATGACAAATCCCTGCCACAGGGAGCACAGGTACGTTTCAGCACGCATCCCAGTAACGCGCAGCGTTTGGAACGTAAGACAGACATCTGGACTTTGTGCTGTGCTAACTGAACTGCCGATTCTTCCCCAAGTGTTGTCAAGTTAAGATTTAGGCAATGCATGATTGAAATCATTCATGATGTATAGGCACAGTAACATAAAGATTGCACAAAATATGCTTTTTACTTAAACTGAAGGATGTAAAAACATATCTCACTCTCTGTAAAGAACTATGTGAGGAAATAAGACAGTGATTGTACACTTTTCCTGATAATACTTTGACATTCATAAACAGTAGATTGCACTGCAATTTGTAAACATATTAAATTGCATAAACTTCTCAATGATTTTCAAGAACAGACTAATAATGTTTCAGCTAAGTAATCTCACATTTATTAGTTTTTAATGATGTTTATCATCTTTAAAGTGTTTCCATTCAAGGAAAAGTAAAATTCTACACCAAAATAGCCATGTGACTGAAAACAGCATTAGCCAGAGAATTCTGGATGGTGAAGTCAGTCTTCTAGCCTCACAGCAGCTTTGTGGACATAGCGGGCACTCACTCACACGTCTCTCCTTCACATGAATTCACCCTTGACTAGAGCCTGCACGCCTGCTTCAGGGGCATTGAAACTCATGGATTCCTATGATCTTTACTAAATGTGTTAAGAAGAATGTCAACCAGTGTCCTTTTGCAACCTGGGACATGTGATCACCTTAAAATGTGCTGTAGATATAAATGCTCTATCTAAACTAGGGAAGGTTTCATATTTCATTGTGAATGATGGGAGCCTTTTATTCCTCAAAAGTAATACACTTCTGGACCATCACTGAAGTAGAACAACTAACTGCTGCAGGAGGTGCAGTCTCTCGTCAGCCAGAGCGAGGAGGGCTGCACCTACCGCAGCCCAGCCCACGAGCCAGGGCAGCTCAGCCCTACGGAACACACCTCACTCTGAACATACCCACGGGCCACAACACTTCCTCCGCTGTGAGTTAAGGAAAGCTGCCCCGAAGTGTTTTTGCTCCTACCCCAAAACACAGAAAATAGATAAAAGGTTATTTCCAGTTCTTGACCTTTAACAAATTTAAATACTGAATAGTGGCATATTAGAAAGTAACAGAGTAAACAGTACATAGTTGGGGGCAAATCACACATGGAACCAATCAAGAGCTCACCGTGATTAGATTAGATCAAACATAAGAGCAAAACACAAGCAAATTTTATCTGAATTCTGTAATAAATATACAAGTTGCAGTAACATTAGAAAAGCATGACAGCCCATTCCAAACCAGGGAGAACAGTTTGTGCAAATAGTGGGTCTTTGTGTGTTTGAATTCCCACCATGTAAGAAAAAGCTCAATGTGCATGCTAATGACCTATAATTACCAAATTAAAAAAGAAGAAAAATGCTAAAGGATGCCAGAGTGAACAGCAGGGAAAGCCACACAAAGACCCACTATCCTTTAACTTGTTACAAATAAATTTTAACTGTCAATTAGAAACACGATGAAATAATCACAAGTGGCTCTAACATTCGAACGAAGTTAATGAACTGTGTAGGAGATATTTGGTCAGGGCTGCCTGCCCTGCCTCCACGCTAGAGTCAAACTTGGATAGTGGGTCTCTGGGTGCTTTCACACTGGAAGACAACATTGGGTCCTATAAAAAGAAAAATGGGGAATAAAATGAACATAAAGCAAATTAAGGGGGTGAGAAAAACTTAACTAGTATCATGCAACATCAACTAAATAAATTTGAATTATTACTATGCTCAACCTGTAAGAGATACAGCCACGCGCCACTTAAAGATGGGGGTCCCTTCTGAGAAGTGCCACGTGAGGCAGTAGCGCTGCTGTGCGACCGCTGCCCGGTGCGCTCACACAACCCTCGCCGGTGCAGTCCCCTACACACCTGGCTACGTACGTGCTGCACCGCCAGCACAGACACTGTCTGTTCTTGACCAAAACAGTGTTAGGTGGCACATGACTGTATCCTAGTTATATACGAAAATGAAAATATTTATAAGGGCCCAAGAAACACAAATGGTAACCTAAAATTTAACCAGGTTTCACTGATTCACACTCGCCTGGCTGTTCTTCCTTTAGAACAGCTTTTTAAAATTTGTTCTTTACTCCTTCGAGAAGGCTTAATTGGAAAAAGTGTTCCACCATGGAAAAACAAGATAAAAAACAACAACAAAGTATTTGGAGAACCATCACTTTATGTCACAGGCACTACAAAGGCCAAATGTGCCGACATGCTGAACCCCTCCAGGGATCACTAGTCACGGGAGTCCAGACCCAGTTGGTCTGAAAAGTATCTTCTCTCCGCTGCAGGAAAGGCACCTCAGGTGTTTCTTAGTTAACTGGATAAACTGGCAAGAGCTAAAAACTGCTAACCATCAGCAGAGCTTAAAATGGTCATCCTTTTAGGTAACCCAGGTTGTTAGGATTGTTTTACCATTTTTCCCTGAAATCTTGAGATATTTTTGGGAATGTTCAAACCATAAAAAACTGGACTCCTCCTCCCTCCAAATTGGGAAATTTAGTTGCATTATCTAAAGGAAAATCTTTTCCCATGGTGAAACTATCTTTACAAGCTCCAAAGTAAAAATAATGCACAAATATTTCAAAATTATAGTATAAAAATAAATTTACAATACTTCCACTGAATCATAAGCACATCTCAGCTTTGACTGGGTTACCATTTATATGTTCTCAGAAACTAAATTAAAATGAAAGACTAAATCTACTAATTTCATAAGAATGATAATATAAATCATGATGTATTTTGTAAAAAGAAAATCAAAAGGTTGGGGAAAATGATTATTAATGCATGTTTACTGTCAAATAAAAGAAAGTCTAGGTAACTATCAAGAGATAATTTTTTGTAATACCAAATATCACACTTAAGAGAGCTGGATCCCCATTTTAAAAACAGTAAAACAGATCTTGATTCATGTATCTCTTGTGGCATGAGGTATCCATCTAAATAATCACCTAATTAAGAGTTATGAAAACAAACAATTTAAACAGTTGTTAAATTTTATTCTTACCTGAATGATATGTAACTATGTGGGAAATAAATGAAAAGCTAGCAAAATTAATAGCATTTATACACTAAAAGGCTAATTTTTAATAGGTAAATAGGATACTTACTATGCACTCTTTATTAAGCTAAAAAAAAAATCAATGTACTCTGAAAAGGATGATAGTAAAGGAACTGCAGTATAGACTGCTATCATACCAAAGAATCCATGAAAGAATTATAAAATTTCCAGATAAAGTCTAATAGTGAGGTAAAAAGGTAGAAAAAAGATATTCAGAATAAAGCAATACAATTTCTGACCTTGTAAAAAGTTCCCTTTTGCGTTTTCTTACTTTAAACATTAATGGACGTTTGCTGATAGGGCTGAGTTTCATATCTGATCCCGAACAGGGAGAAATGCGGGCAGCACAGGAAAGCTTGCGCGCTAGGTGAAGAGGCAGATACTCACACTGCTGACTTGGATCTGAGTCTGTCGTCATCTTAACGTAGTTTGAAGGGAAGAGGCCAGTCATCCCATTGACTTCTCCCTGCCACCAGTCAGGATCATCTTTGTTCAAAACACTGATAACTTGTCCCTTGGAGAAGTTGAGCTCATCCTCATTATTTGCTACATAGTCATACATAGCAATCACCTGACACACTACAAGGAAAAGAATAAAAGAACAACACTGAACAAATTAATTATTCTTACAAGGGTCACGTGTTAAAATTCCCCCAGGATTTAAGTCACTCTAATGTTAAAATTAACCTAAATTTTCTTTTCAGCTGCTCTCTCTCCCTCCCTCCTTCCCCCATTCCATTGACAAAAACTAGAATTTCCAAACTACAGTTAAAAATCTAAGTGAACTGCTTCGCTTTAAGTCCGATGGTATAGTAATTTCACTCCGAAAAATTTTAAGGAGTGAGGAGGTTTGTGCATCACTGAACAGTTGCTGTTTCTACAAAGAACGTTTTGGAAAAGAAGTTCCCACTGTAAAATACTTTTATGCAGTGGTATAGAAGGGACACATATTTAATATTTTTCAGAGTTGGCTAATCTGAAAAGTTGGTGGATTTTAACTAAAATTCTCTCCAATAAAATGCAAGTTAGCCTATTCCATACCAGGATGAAAGGCAGGTGTAGTTCTTTCACTGCTTGGACCCAAAAGTTTAACATGGCTGGCAGGAAACCATCCTTTTTGTCTTTTTTTGCCTCTGGCCTATAAAATTAGCAAAGGAGTATTAAAGATTAGATTAAAACCAATTTCTGAGACATAAAATAGAGAAAAATCCTGTGCAGTAAAGAATATAATCTGGTTTTGTCTTTGGCTCCTGGGAGGTCATCTCTAAACCTCTGGGATGTTGTGGCTGATGAGTGTCTTCATTTCCCTGGGGCCCTTGACCATGGCAGGTCGTCTAACAACATGATTTATGGTGGGTGCCCTTGGCCACGTAGTGTGAACTAAACCGCTGGAGAGACTGGAGCCTGAGTTCAGCATTTAAGCAGCTGGCCATGTCTATGTGATAGCACCCCAACAAAACTCTGGACCCCAGGACTCGAGAAGGCTCCTTGGCTTGGTGGTCCTCTCGGGTGAGGCTGCCAGGCACCCCTGGGAGGGGACAACTGGAAGTTGTGTTTGGAGCCCTCCTTATTCTGCTCTATTCAGCTTTTCCCTTGGCTAATTTTCATTTAAATCTTTTTGCTGTAATAAATTATATCCATGTTTGTAATACAGTAGTCCCTCTAATCCACAATTTTTCTACAGCTTCAATTACCTGCAGTCAACTTCAGTCTGAAAATAGTAAATATTCCAGAAATAAATAATTCATAAGTTTTGAGTTGCACACTGTTCTGAGTAGCATGATGAAATCTCACAGCGTTCCTCTCTGTCACACCCAGGATGAGTGTCAGTAAGTGTGAATTCTGCATTGGACTTCCAGGTCAATATGAAACTAGAAGACTCAATATGCATCTCAAAGTGTGGCTGAAAACACTGTTTGTAGAAATCTATTTGCAGATCTTCAGTCTCAAGAGTTATCTGCATATTTTATACAAATAATATTTATAAACTAAAAAGACTTCTAGAGGTTCTCCTAATAAGTTTAAGTCAACACTTAAAATGGCACAGCCCACAGTAAACAACTCTTGGGGCTTTGTTGATTAATTGGATCACAAATAAAATCTGTGGAAAGCCATATTTCCCACTTAGGTGGGTCAATCTTCAAAGCAAATGAGAAGGTAGAATTTCAGGGAGTTATTCAAGAAGACACTGAATTTTGAACATCTACTGTTCTTTAGGAATTTTAAGACTGATTTACAAGAATGAAGCTATGTTTATACTCATTAAAATCATGTATCAATCTTATGAAAAATACAGCTATTGTACCTCTTCATCTTTTAAAAAAATCCTCGCCTGGGGATATGGTCATTGATTTTAGGGAGAGAGGAAGGGAGGGAGGGACGGACACTGACGTGAGAAAGAAACATTGCCTTCTTACGTACTCTCCAACTGGGGATCAAACCCATAACCTACATCTGTGTCCTGACTGGGAATCAAACAGGCAACCTTTTGGTATATGAGATGACACTCCAAGCAACTGAGGCACCTGGCTAGGGCACCTCTCATCATCTTTTAACCCTAAAATACTCCTTTAGTTTTAATCAGTAAGGAAATTTTAGTAGAGAGGGAAAAAAATCCCTCTGTATCCACACATTTGCAGTAACTGTCTTTGTTAACACTTTAGGGACAAAAAGCAGGCTCATTTCTGCTTGCTCTTCCTTTCCTTGCACTGGTGTTTCAAAAATATAAGACATGTAGGATAGTAGAATGGGTAGTATTTTCTTAGTACACAGTCTGTATCATGTTTTTTCACCTAGAGGCTATATTCTAAGCCTGGAGTTATCCCAGGCACAGAAGATGTTATGCTTTCCTTTAAGGAGGTGATCTGTAGTTTATTAAAGCAGGTATTATTGAAAAATAATTCTGTCTTTAGAAAAAATTATTCTTCATATTGTTACTTATAATATCAATTCAATGGTGCTAAAAATGAACAGTGAAAAGACTAGTGAGAAACATTATACACTAAAATGTTAATATAGATCACCTCCACATGGCATGATTATAAGTGATCTAAAACTTTTTATTAGTTTTATTTTTAATGAGCATGCAATACTTTTATAAAATTGATAGATATTATTTAAAGATTATTACCTGTAACTCCCCTTGCCACCACCCGCTTGTATTTTTCTTTAAAATTAGTATTAACTGCCCTGGTGCAAGGCTAAGTTGTTCAGAACCAGACGCCACATATGCTGAAGTTACTTGAGCAATCTCTGAAAAGAAAACAAAAAACTATGAATGCAAGGCTATTAAACACTTCAGTACTTTTCCTACTTCATTACTATACATACCTGGTTTCTTGTTTGATGTTCCAGATTTGCTGGCACTCCCAAAATTCTGTAAGGAAAAGATACAATGTTTTATCATTTCGTAAAAATCCAGATGTAAAAGTACAAATGTTATTAGGAATTAGAAATATCCAATTCCCAGGATTCTTGTTCCTTTAAATGAAAAGCGAAATGACAATTAACCTTATATTAATTTAAAAAGTTAGGAATCCAACACTTGTGGGGAGGTATGATCTGCTGACAGAGTGCAACAGATACAAGTGGGTGGTGCTGTCACCCACAGGCACAGCAGGAAGAGCTCATCTCTGAGTCTCTCCTGAGTATTACATGTCACTATCCAGTCAAACACATCCCATTCATCAACGGGCTGGCAACACATACAACCCATGTCCTGGAGATTTTAAGACATATGTGTTTTGCTCCTGCTGCCCAGAAGACAAGGCTTTTATTTTTAACTTTTTTTTTTTTTTTTGCTACGTTGCCCCTGAACCTAACCTAAGAACCAAAAAATCCTTACTCCAGCAACTGTGACCGTTTGACTTTACGGGGTAAGTTGAGTCAACCACTCTTGCTGTTTTCAGGAATGTGAGTAAAGAAATGGAAGAATTTCAGTTTTTTTCTGTTAGTGGACGCAGCTATAATTAACAGTACTGAAGCAGACTGATGGTAGTCAACAGCTAACATTTTTTAGCACTTACTATGTAACAGGCACTGTTCTAAGAGTGTTATATATTGAAATTCATTTAGACAATTTTCACAATTAACATTTACATACTTATGATTATCCCCATTTTACAAAGAAGAAAACAGGTACAAAAAGGTGAAGTAACTTGTTTAAGGTCACCTAACCTCTAAGTAGCAGAGCCCGAAGTCAACTTAGAATCTCAGTAGTTTTCAACATGTGGTCTGTGGATCCCTGGGGGACAGTCCGTGAGCCCCTTTTCAGGGATCTGGGAGATAAAACTATTTTCACAGTATCTTAAGACATTATTTGTTGATGCCTTAGTAGGAATCAAGGCAGTGAGGCCAAATTGTATTAGTGTATTAGTTATTCTTCACAGCCATGTGCTCACAGTAAAACAAACAAAAGCTGGTTTCACTTAAGATGTCCTTGATCTAATGGTAAAAATTTTATTAAATCTGAATCTTCAAGTACACATCTGTTAAAAATAACATTGACTAAATGAAGTGTGCTTAAAGCTTTTCAGCTGCATACTGAAGGAGGAAGGCTGACTCAAAGAAAAGCACACGTGTGATTAAATTGTGAGCTAAACTCACAAGGGTTTTCATGGAACAACATTTTTATTTGAAAAAAAAGAATGAATGACAAATTATTCAGACTTGGGGTTTAGCAGACCTCGTCTCAAAAATGAATGAAGTAATAAGCCTGTTACTTTAAGGAAAGCAGCTGATGGGTTTTTGCCAATGATAAAATTCAAGCTTTGACGGGCACATGAAAAGTTTGAAAAACTTGTATCTACCATCATAAGCTTGACTTAGAAGATTGTTTTCAGATCAGAAGTGATGTTAACAAATGTGATTTTTTTGATATTATAAAATAAAATGTGTCAATACAGGGACTATTCGTATAAATCAACGATTCAGTATTTCCTAAATGACCAATGAATGGTGTTGCTACACAATGCAAGGGTAAAAGATCCAGTTAATGCATTAAAACCCAGTGAATTTTAATGTAGTGATTGATAAGAAATGTTCACTGATATAGCTTCAGATTCCATGGTGCAACTATCCTGTAACACCTGAATACTTTTTCAAGTTTAGGTGTAGTAATATCAAGGAATATCTAGTTATCAAAAAATGTTATTAATATGCTTCTGTTTTATCCCTGTGAGGTTGAATTTTCTTCATATTATTTCAATCAAAAGAAAATACCACAACAGACTAAATAAATTCTAATTGTCTTCAATTAAATCAAACTTTAAAGAGGTTTTCAAAAACATAAAATAATGCCACTACTCTCACAAAATTTTTTTGGAAAAAACATAGTTTTTTCATAGAAAGCAAGTTATTTATGCTGCCATGCAATGAGTTTGAGTTTGCTATTTTTAAATAGAGAATATTTTTTAAATGTGTTTTGATTTCTCAGATAGAAAATATCACTAGATATAGCCCATATATTTAGAAAAATACTCTTCGGAGTCCCCAGTAATATTTAAGAATGTAAGAAGTTCCTGGAAGCTAAGAGTTTAAGAATTGCTCCAGGACACCGTACTATCGGTGGGACAGAAATCAGCGGAAATCACAATACAGGCTGAGTCACGTTAATGCCAGCACCTTACACATTCACAGATTCCTTCCAGCGGGTCCGTCAGCCCCACGGATCCCGAGCCGCCCCCAGCTTCAGTTAGGACGCCCAGAACTGCTGCGCTCCTGTTCTCAGACCCTCTAAACCCTGTCTCCCTTTTCTCTCTAACAGGGTCCTGAACAAACTCCCTTTTCTGGAGCTCTTTCAGTGATTTCCTTGCAACCAAAGTAGCCTGACCACAACCAAGTTTTAAGTATGAACTTTGATAAACAAGAATGAAATGATTCTGTTTCTATAACAAAGTAACTACCTCTTGATCTTTTGGTTTGACATAATTTGATGGAAAAATTCCACTTCTATCTCCAATACTTCCTGTCCACCATTCTCCTTCTTTCTGTGTCACCAGTATTTCTTCACCTTCTGCAAATGTCAAATCTCCAGGTTCTACACTTGAATATGGATAAAGTGCAATATACTCTGTAGGAAACAAAGCAAAAAGGAACTAATTTTGGTTGTAAGATGGAAGAAGGTAAAAAAATTATGCTAATTTCTAAGACCCTGAGTAAATTCACTATAAAAGATCTTATGACTTCAGCAAACTTAATATAAAGAGACATTAAAATAGGAAAAAAGAATGAAGCAATTATTAGTAATTTCTTAGGAAAAGAATATTTGATTTCAAAGCTTTATTGTGGGATTTTAAAAAACTGTATCATCATATCAGAGAATAACCCCAAAACTATAAATAGGTATCTCCATTTCCACTTTATTATCAAAATATTAAAAGATTTTCAATGTTTTACATAAAATGTATTTAAATGTTGTCTCTTCAATTCTTTCATATACACAAGCATCAAAATGCTTAATATTTATCCAACATCAGTATTGGCAGTCAAATTCCATCCTAAGAACCCAGCTCCTAGCCCAGTGTGTGGCATGGAGCAGATGCTCAATTAATATTTCCTAACGACCGACCTCAAGGGAAATGTCTGTGTTCTAACAGTGGCTTTGGTTTTTGTTCCTGTGATTGCAACTTTAGGAGACGCGGTCGATGACCAGGTTTCAGAGATCTTGTTCTTTGCCTATGAGTTTTAATTTGTCAACATGGAAGTTGATCTGCATATCATAAACTGGAGATGACCAGAAACACCATATAGAACCTATTGATTATTAACACTTCCAGCATTCTCAGTTTAGCTGATTTAACAAAGTAAAAATAATTACAAGGGTTAGGTTTGCTGCAACAAGCAAGGTTCTTTCCACAGTGCTTCTCACTCCCTTCCCAGGCTCATTTCACAACACGCATTTCACAGCAAACTTAGTTTTTTCCATACAATGGCTCTTTTAGAGCTTAGTTGTCTTTAACTTTATTCAAAACAATTTTGTTAGATTGTACTGTGGCAGATGTCACATTAGCATGATGTTTTGAAAAAAATATTTCATTTATTATTTTTAGAGAGAGGGGAAGGGAGAGAGGCAGAGAGGGAGAGAAACATCTATGTATGGCTGCCTTTCACCTGCCTCCAGCAAAGGACCTGGCTGGAGACCTGGCTTGCAACCTGGATATGTGCCCTGGCTGGGAATCGAACCAGCGACCTTTGGGTTTGCAGGCCGGCATCTATCCACTGAGCCACCAGCCAGGGCCAGCATGAGTTTTTTAAAAAACCTATCAAAATTGGTAAACTTTTGTGTAGCTATTTTAACATTGAAGCCATATGGAAGATAATAAGCAACATTTTTGGTATATTATGCTTTATTATTTCAAGAAAGATAAAAATGCAACTAAAACACACCGGAAGATTAGTGCAGTGTTACAGAGAAGGTATTGTGACTGATCGAATGTGTCACAAGCAGTTTGCCAAGTTTCTTGGTACTACTGACATTTTGGCCAAATAATTCTTTGCTGTGGGCTATCTGATGCACTGGAATATGTTTGGCAGCCCCTGGCCTCTGCCCACTAGAAGCCAATAGTGGGAGGGAGCTGACACACTCAAAATATCCAAATCAATCAAGTTGTTGGTGAAAATGAAAAATGCGTTGTCTTTTATCTTACAGAAAAAAACCATATGGATTTTTTGCCAACCCACTATTTTGATTTCAAATCCTACTTAACGACTTATATGGTACACTGTAATTAAAATACAATTTGTAAGTAACTAAACATACTAAAATTTCTTTATATCCTAAACATCTATAATCTGGATACATAATAGCAGGAAAACAAAAGTCTTTGTGCTATCTCATTGCAATACTTTTTATTTATGATCTTATTTATTAGGATCTAATAAATAAATCTTATTTATTAGTGTACTTTGTAAAGGAACCAAGTATATCCAGTCAGATCTTTTCTATATCCTCATCATTCATGTAAAATAGGCAAGGGGCAGGTTTTCCTAACCTCACTTTAACCCTGAAGACACAGAAGCAGTCAGTAACTCATCTGATGTATTAACTGTCAAAAGCTCACCCTCTCCAACTGTACAGGCTGCAGAGGTAGGTTTCTTGTTTACGGCTGCATACAAAGCTTCTGGTCTGCCGAATAAAACATACAACAGATGGAAAAAAAACAATGATGAAATAAAGAAGGACATCAGCAATCAAAATACAACAAAGGTATTTGATGAATACAGCAGGTGTTAGCGCATTCTTTCAGGGCTTTCTAAAATTAATCTACTGTCTCAGTACTCAGGCTATAAATATTCCCATCCACAAAATGCTACTGGATTAAGAGCTGCGTAGATCAAACTCCTAAAGTTTTTAATATATTAATTTCAGCATAATCATCAGTTTTTCAAATGTGCAATTACCTTGCCTCTCTAGAGAAACCTGACCCAAGGGCATCAGTAAATGGGCAGGTATTTGGGAAAGCACATATGGAATATGGCTTAATGTAGGGAAAAACAAGGGTAATATACAAATTTTATTATTTGTTTAGTGCATACTATTTAAAATATTTATACTGTTACAGTAATTATATTATACTGTACTATATTACTGGGCAATGTCAGACAATTAAAAAAAAAAAAAAATAGCACTGAATTTCCAATTTAACCCAGGAAACTGTTCTCAAAATCTGGAAAACCTGTTGAGTTTAAGAACTGGACATCTGTAGGGCACACTAGGGCTACTGGGACCAGTGAATAAATTATATAATGAGGCAGTTTTCCGGGAAAACACAGTGAATCTTAGTTTAATTCATGGTGACAACTGAATGGACTGCTTTGTTTAGTGACTTATCTGTTAGTAAAGGTCAGTAATTGAGTAAAAAGTCAGAAGAAATGCATTTTACAAATAATTTAAACAAGTCTTTGTGCTTAAGTTCTCCTCTCTGTAAAATTTTATAGAATTTAAATAAACTAATTCCTATAAAGGGCCAGCATACACTTATAAGTGTTGTTACTGTTATCATTACACTTCTAAATCTAAAATTCCATGTCAGTCTGAAAAGTACATTTCTGCATTTGGACTAAAAATTGATACACAGAATCTGAGCACTGAAAGGGTTTATAAGATTACTTAGTGTATTCCTTTCATTCAATTAATTTAAAAACTGAAGATTAAGTAGGTTATTCCAGAAAGCCTGAATCAGAACTCAAGCCTTTTAATTTCCAAAGACGAGTCCCTTTTCATTAAATGAGATTGTTTTTCTATACTAGCTATATAAAACAATGGAGACAGTTTGACATTGCTATACTGGAGTACTTATTTCTTTGTTTTAAAGATATGTGATGGCCCTGGCTGGTGGCACAGTGGATAGCGAGCCGGCCTGCGAACCCAAAGGTCGCTGGTTCGATCCCCCAGCCAGGGCACATAACAAGGTCTCCAGCCAGGTTCGTGGCTGGAGGCAGGTGAAAGGCAACCATATATTGATGTCTCTCTCCCTCTCTGCCTCTCTCTCTTCCCCTCTCTCTAAAAATAATAAAATCTTGGGGGAAAATAAATAAATAAAGATATATGATGACTGACTAAATCCCCTACAGATTGGAAAGTAAAGGCCAGAGACCTTATTTAGTTTCTGTTTTTCGTTTGTTTGAAAACTCATTCACTTGATTATTCATTTGTTCACTTCCTCTCCTTATTCACTGAGCTGATAATAACTAAGCAGCTACTATGTATTAAGATTATACTAGTTAGCCCTCGTTGGTATAGCTCAGTGGATGGAGCACCAGCCTGTGAATCAAAGGGTCGCTGGTTCGATTCCCAGTCAGGACACATGCCTGGGCCGTGTGCCAGGTCCCCAGTTTGGGGTGCACAAGAGGCAACTGATGCTTCTCTTCCTCTCTTTCTCATTCCTTTCCCCCATCTCTAAAAATAAGTAAATAAATCTTTAAAAAAGTTTATACTAGTTAGTGCTTACTTTTGTATTTAAATATTTAAAATGATTTCAACTGGAAAGAAAAGATTACCCTAGTCATTGCAAAGCTAAAAATATAATAAAAAAAAGAATGTGGATGCTACCCTCCTGTTTGTTTATGATCTAATAAGGAATATGGGTTAGAAAGTAAACAAATAACCACAACACAGTGTGTGATGAGTACTAAGAGAGGTGGTTTTCAAGGAGCTCTGGATGCCAGAAACAAAATGTCCCACTCTGGCAAAAAGGGGGCCCTCAGTAAAGATTTTTTAAATACTGACAATTTAAAGTAAGGAAACAAGAGAGAAATGCCCCAAAGGAAATGAAAAGTAACTTTCCTAAGTGACCTGATGGAACAAAGAAAGCAACAGATCTAAAAATGTAAGCACTCTGAAAACTTTGGGGATCTGAAATAACTGGAATAAATGATATTCTAAAACTGGTACAAATATCTGAATGTCTTTTTTCACTCTAGGAATGACCTTTCTGGTATTCAAACTCACAAATAAACTTCTTGTCTCACTGTACAGCCATGCACACTACTGCTGACTCGTTTGAGAAAACACCAACCCCACCCTCATGTAAACACACAAAAATGCTTACTCTTCCCGCCTGACGTCACTCCCAGGGATTATTTTGACGTAAGATTTCGGAAACCATCCTCTTCCTCCATGCACCTCCCCAAACCACCAATTTTCTTGCTGCTCCAAGACAGTAATAATATCATGTTTTGAGAAGTTCAAGTGGTTATCTTTCTTTGCAGTCCAGGAACAAAGGGCCTGTGCTTTCAGGTTTTCTACAACCTGTCCCTGTGAATACAGAACCACAAAGTTAAAAAAACCAAATGAACCAATGATAACCATGATTTCTGTTTCCCAGTGTGTAACATACTCCCTGTTCAAACATTAGACCAGTTTGGTGGGGTGGTGTTTTTCTACCTATGGTGACTTAAGGTAACCTCAATCTACTAACTTCAAGTCTACATGACAACCACCTGGGAAGTCTTCAATTAAGTTAAAAAATGAACACCGACCAGTCAAGGAAACATCTTGCATTAAATACCTCTGGTATGGGAGGTGAACACTGGCTACTCTATACATAACAGAACAAATGAAAGGAGCAAACTTTTTTTGCTGCAAGCCTTCTCTCTCCTCCAGTTTCCACAGTCTCCTTGGTGCAGTGAATTCCATTTACTCCATCAGGAATGAAGATGTGCCTGTGCTAAGCCTCCCTCGCTTCTCTGCTTTCTGTCTCTTCTTTGTATCCTTATTCATTCTTTCCTTTCCCCGTCTCTCAGGGCATGAGTGGTTTTGTTTGGTTGACAAAACTAACTTCTTTACCTCCAGTTTAATTTTCTGTTATGCCCTCCCATTTTCTAAAAATATTTTGTTAACATCATGAAGTCCCCATCTTAAATCTGTTATCTCTCTACTTTTCTACTTACTTCCTTCTTCCAAATTTCTCAAAGAAAAACTGTTGAATCTGCTTTCCAATTTCACTCCTCAATCCATTCTAATTTAGGTTCTGCACCCATTATACTGCTGAACCTCTTCTGGACAAGATCAGTGATAACCTCAAAGCCAAAGGCCTCTTCCAAACCTGATTCTCTCAGATCTCTAACGGTGCTGACAAAGCGAAAACCTCGGGTTCCTGAAGCTCATGCTCGGGTGACTGACGGCTCTTCTTTGGCCCAGACCCTTTCCTTTCCTGTTTCACATAATTTCCCTAAATAATTTTATTTCTGCCTACGGCTACCACATCTGTATCTTAATTGTAACTATCCCTGAGCTCCAGACTGTAAATCAAACTGCCTATTGGGCCTTCCTACCAGGATGCCCTTAATACAGATACCTACCTTGCAAGTCTAAAAAGGAATCATGTTTAAAACCACCGAACTCACTCCCCCTGCAATGCCTCCCCAAGACATGGTAATTGCCATCCTTTCAGATACTCAAACTAAAAATCCTAAAGAGGTATCCATAACTTCAACTTCTTCCTTACTTTCCCTATGCAACGGATTGCCAATTTTATGTTAATTCCTAATGCTTTTAAAAATCTATCTCCTCTTCTATACATTTTCATCACTGCGGCACTGGCTCACCCCCTCAGCTCTTGCTACTTAACTATTGTAATACCCTCTCTTAATCTCTTTCCTTGACCTCCTTCCACTAATCTGGCCTCTATGCTACTGCCAGAATTACGTTCCTAAAATACACATCTCTAATCTTCTCTTACAAAACTTTAGGGGCTTTCCACTGCCACGTTGCTGAATATGGTATTAGATGCTTCACATATAAACCTCACTTCTTAGCCCTTTCTCTAGCTGCACTATAAACAATTCTTGTTTACTGCAAGCTCCTTGCATTAACATGCCTCGGTGACCTTCTCCCAATTGCTCTTTTACAGAAATACTTATTCATTCTTCTATCTTTCCCTCCCCTCTCAGAGGAGTGGTTTTGTCTGGTTGTCAAGGCTAACTTCTTTACCTCTACTTTCACCTGTTTGGTAAAATCTTATTTTCAAAAGTTCTATTCAAATTCTGTATACCATTCAAGATTTTAAAAATACCTTTATTATAATACTTCTCATACTTTAGAGTTATTTATATGTCTGTCTCATTAGATTATGACTCCTTAATGCAGGGATTTTTCCAATAGATCTCTAACACGTAATAAAATGCCTGGAACGTATAGTCACGCAATAAAGATTGTTTGAGTGAAAGTAAAATCTGTAGGACTCTATACTGATGAAATCTGCAATTTTTAAAAATAATGTTAATGTAATAATGCTTGCAAAGGTTACATCTAAATCAGAGGCTAAATATATATAACAGTTACCACAAAATGGCTTCAGAAACAAACCCCCTCCAAAGCCTCCAAGCCCAAATCTTTCCTTACAATAACTACAAATTAAGAACACTATACTCTGATTTGTAAAAATGGCATTTTTGAGCTTGAAATTCTTAGATGCTAGCTAGCAACTTGATATTATGAGAATTAATTGTTGAAAAACCTTTAAGTAATAATAATTTCTTCACATCACATGTGAATGATGAGAACAAAACTGAATGTTACAAACTGGTTAAATGAGTAAGTGAGGCCCTTTGTACAAAAACCTTCATTCTATTTTATGAAGCAGGAACAATGTCAAAGAATAAAGTACACAATAATTCAAGATACACACCTGTCCATGAATAGGTGACACAGATCCAGGGGACACAGTACGAGTAAAAGCTGATTTTTTCTGCCATGATGTATTAACAGTTAGGTTTGAAAAAGATACATTTTGATAATTAGTCACTGGTGCCAGCTGATTTGAAGAAAGTGATCTGTAAATATAACACTTTCATATAAGTATACTTAACTGTTTAGAATCTAATGAAGTACTACCAATGTATTGATTTGCATATAATAATATATATTTAAACACAATCTGTAGAAAAAAAATTCATGAACTACTGACCTATGTTTTAATTAATTTCAGTATTAAAACTGGAACAGGAAGTACTCTTGAAAGAGACCAGTCCAGATTATAATATGAGATTAAGTAGCAGGCTGATGTAAATGCATATTAGGTATTTATATATCGGCAGAGCCCTATCAACTGTACTGTTGGCTAAAAACTTACTCAGAAGTTGAGGTAGCAGATAAAGATACTGTAGGAGGGAGTAAGGCCTTCTTAGGAGATACGGATTTTTCACTTGATGGCATTTTTTCCACATAGTTGCATGGAAACCAGCCAAAATTTCCTTGGAAGCTACCATAAAGCCAACCAGGTTCTCCTGTGGTTTTTTCATCAACCTACGGAAATAAAAAGAAGGGTTCACAATGGCTAGAAAGCCACGCATTTACAATGGAAAGTTGCAGACTTGAACCCAACTCCTGAGACACTGCATAAACAAGGTGTCTGCTAAGTGGCTAGCGGTGGGCCGTGTGTACAGCAGGGACATGCTGGAAAATGGGGTGATTCATGTCCCAGGTGGGACAGAGCATGATTTCATCATGCTGCTCAGAATGGCGTGCAATTTAAAACTTATGAATTATTTATTTCTGGAATTTCCACTTAATATTTTTAGACTGTGTTTGACCATGGGTAACTGAAATCACAGAAAGTGAAACCGCAGATGACAAAGCTACTACGCTGTATTCAGCTTATGAGAAAAAGAGACTTTGTCTCCTACCTGTATTATATCCCCAGAATTAAAACTCATCTCATCATGGCTCCTTGCTTCAAAGCGATATAAAGCTCTGTAATTCACCAGATCACTAGCTGGCTCACCTAAGGAGAAGATAATTATCATCATTTGCTACTTTCATGTATACATCTTTGCTCTGATTCAATAAAGGACACTTAAAATCCAAAAGAAAAAAATTAAGCATCAAACAGTATGATGAAAATTGATTTGTACAGTCTTGTTAGGATTTAAATATCTTGAATAGTCACAGAGTCACTGCAAAAGCAAACAAGGGTGTTCATCTTATGTAAAGTTGGAAGCAGTAAAACCAACAGGAAACTGGCAAGGTGTCCATATGCAGGGGCCTAAGGGAGCGGTGAAGGCTGAGCCTTCAAAGTGAAAGGAGGCTGAGGAGCAAGAGGCTTAGTCTGGTCTGTGAAGTCAAAAATAGAACAGGGAAGAAGAGCACAAAAAGAGAGGTCACAAATGAGAGGATCAGCAAGTAAACAGGGTGGACTGAAGAAAGATCTATACATTTATCAGTAGGATTCTAAAAGAGAAACAGAAGAGCTCACAAATACACTAGCCTTGATAAGGTTAAAAATATTTTCCTTTGCTCATTTGTAGAATAAATGCTTTAGCTTATGAAGTTTACACCACATTGAATTACAGAGGACTGAATGATTTATACATACAAGATATATTATCAACAACAACAAAAATAATAATAATAATAAATGGCTCTGACTGTGGTTCTGTGGGCTGGGCATCATCTCACTAGCTGAAAGGTTGCCAGTTCAATCCCTGGTCAGGGCACAGGCCTGGGTTGCGGACCAGGTCCCTGGTTGGGGTGGGTGAGAGGCAACCAATTGACACTTCTCTCCCTTTCTCTCTCCCTCCCCCTTTCTCTAAAAGTAAATAAAATCTTTAAAACAAAAATAATAAAGTATTTTAGGAATGGACTCTGAGGTATATCAAAGTATATGTTCTGAAAAAATTGCAATGAACAGACTTAAAATTTTGTTGTTTCATTAAAATAAAGTTTAGTTAAATTGGCTGAATAAAATATTTACAACTGTTTACTTCAACTATGACCATGCCTGGTCTGTTATAGTTAGTGATGACTATTTTCTTTTCTCAATGTTGTTTTAAGATTTCTACTCTCAGTCTGTTTTAATAAGCCTACAAAGCCTACACAGTTTTCATCCAAATTTAATTTGGAAATTTTTTTCTGATTCTAAGGTAATCATTCATTTTAATTTTTTCTTCTTCCTTTGATTTTCAACAGAATCTTTAACTTTTCTCTTTTGTTGCTTTGTCTCAGAAAAATAAAATCTTTTGTTTTTATCCTTATCCTTACATCGTTTCTCCTCGGTTTTCTTTTCCTCTTCTTGAACTTTTTCTTGTGTCTTTTCTTCCTGGAATCGCTTTTGTTTTTCTTCTTCCTCCTTTCTAAGGTTTTCTTTCCATAAATTTTCTTTTCCTTGCTTTGCTTTCCTTTATATAAAAGAGAAACAGTTTGCATAAAGTCCTAAAAATTTTTCAATGAAATAAAAGATCTTGGTCCTGTCAAACTGAAGAAATATATTATACATTTATATATAATCTTATATAATTATAAATTTATTATGTAGCAAAGAAATATGAGCAGTAGGGTATGAAGAAACTGGATGATGGGAAAACCAATAATTAAGAGAGTGCCCTGGACAAATAGCTAAGCAGAGCAGTACGACTAAGTTTCCCACACCCTCAAATTCCTTCCTGTCAGCAAACATCCCAAACCAAACCCCTCCCAGAAAAAGAGGAAAAGAACTGAAATGGAACTCTTCATAAAAACAAATCTAAAAGTTATACCTTGATTTCCTTCCCTTGTCCCTAGATTCTGCATGAGGGCTGCCTTCCAATTGTTCTTCCCACCATCCTAGTTAACCCCTGCACTTGGGGTCTCATTATTGCAGTAGGACTAAGAAATGTTTGAATAGATGCTCTACTTTTTGTATACCACTTCCAAGTCTTCTTCATTTGTTAGATGCCAGAGCAGCTTCCCTCTAGAAGTCCATGCTTGGGTGTGTGTTTCTATCGTATCTGATGTAGTTGCAGCTTGGTATCTAGCTGGTCAAGATAACCTGAGCTCAGATTTTAGGGATTTTAGTGCTGTCACGAATGCTTGCCATAGTTCCTCCTTGCATCCATTTTTGTGAAATGACTGGGAGGCAGAGCTGTCACCACTAAATTTAGCAACTTTTCCAAGTCTCAGCACACACTATCAGAGACAGTAAAAACTAGCCAGCGTAGAATTTATACGCACAACCCATCGACATGAACTAAGGGTGGTGGGATTGCTGGGGAAAGCAGGGTTCTGAGTGGAGGGGAGCAAAGGGAGAAGAAATGGGGACAACTGCAACAGCACAATCAAAAACATATACTTTAAAAAATGTGGGTGGACTGGCTGGTGGCATAGTGGATAAGGCGTTGGCCTGTGAACCCAAGGGTCACTGGTTCAATTCCCCAGCCAGGTTGATTCCTCATGATGAGGTTGCAAGCCAGGTCTCCAGCCAGGTCTGTAGCTGGAGGCAGGTGAAAGGCAACCATACCCTGATGTCTCTCTCCCTCTCTCCTTTCCCCCGTCTCTAGAAATAATAAATAAAATCTTTTAAAAATGTGGTTGGATACAGCCCTAGGACTTGCAGGTATCCCAGCAAGATAGAAAATTTGGCTGAATTCCATCTCTCTAGTCCTATAATCCCTGGAAGAATTGAAAATCCTGGATAATTCCCAAAACTGTAGACCTACTGAGTCACCAACCCTTCCTCCTTATCCTCCAACTATCTTTATTCTCCACATTATTGTTATCAATATTATCAGCCCGTGACTAGCTTCCTCTCGACCCTTTACAGATCCTCCTACACCCTCTGTCACTTCACACAGTGCTTCCCCAGAACTTTCTGTAACTTGCCAGCCATGCTTCTCTTATAGTTCTTACTTTTAAGCAAAATTCCCTTTCCCCTTCCTCAGTAACGTTCTCTGACACTCTCCCAAGCCTAGGAGGACCCAATCCATCCTTTATTTGGATTTCCATAGGATTGTAAATACCATTATCAGAGTACTTACCTCATACTTACTGAGATAAAGAAAACACCAGAGTTAAGAGAATATAAAATCAAGTTTTGGGGAAGTTTCTTATGTATGAGAAAGTTTTCCAGAACTGAAAGACGTGGCCACATTGCAATGTGAAAACCTAACTATTACCAACAGCTTGAGGCAACAGGGGAACAAACAGGATACAGTATCAATACCCAGCTCTGGACTGATCCTACTTATGATTCTGTTTTGATTTCCTTTCTCCATTACAAGCAGGATAATGACCGAGGACGACGAATGAAATGAAAACGTGTATAACTAATATGCTATGTTGACCTAAAAGAAATTGTGATCACTGATGAAGATAACAAAATGCTTGGGTCAACAGAAAATTCTGACACAGTGACTGGCTGTGTCGCCACTGTACAGTTCCCTTATGTAGTGTTACATGATACAAGTGGCAGGTAAGGGCCTTCACAGTTTGAACTTCGTTGTCTCAATTATTCTATCATCTTTTGTTAAAAGCCACAAATGTGGGGGTCTTGGAGTAAAGAGTAGAATAGCTATTTCTTTAGCTGTCTGAATTTCCCACTAGAATAATGTATGAGGAATCAAGGAGCCAAAGTAATACAGAGTCTACCTGTATCACAGATAGTGCCCACTCAATTAAATGTGTTGGGAATGGCTATTCTGAAGCCATTAAAAGGCCTGGCCCTGGTTGGTGAGGCTCAGTCGGTTGGAGCATTGTCTCTGAACTGAAGGGTTGCAGGTTCGATTCCTGGTCAGGGCACATGGTCAGGTTTCGGGTTTGTTCCTAGCCAGGTGCTGACAATCCCCAGTTTAAGTGATATAGGAGGTAACCAACTGATACTTTTCTTTTGCATTGATGCTTCTCTCCCTCCCTACCTGTCTCTCTGAAAGCAATGAAAACACATGCTCAGGTGGGGAGGGCAGGGAGGAGGAATAAAAGAGACCGGCTATGTGGTAATGTGTCTTTCTTGCCTCCCAATAACGATTAGCTTTTTTGGGGACATTACTGGTATGCTCCAAGGCAAGGAATGGTGGCTCATTGATATGGGTTAACTATACTAATTTTTGACACTCGAGAACTTGGGAGAAACTGAGAAACATATTAGGAACAGACTCCTACTGACAGAAAAAAAATAATGCAAATCCTCTAAACCAGCAATTTTCAACTCAATAATTTTTAAAACATGCAATCCTTGACTATTGAGTCAGGGGCACTGATCTTTTTTATTTAGATTATCTACTAAAAAATGACAAGAGCCAACACAACTATAGCTGTCTGGTGTGAATAAACAAAAATTATACCTATATTTTTTGTTAGATCAGCAAAAAATATAATGTATATTTTGGTGCGCCACAGAATTTTAGTGCTTAGTTTATGTGGGTCATGAGATGAAAAAGGTTGAAAATGGCCACTCTAAATGAACGGTTCTATGCTTCAGACACCAGTGTCCCACTTCCCTTTGCTATAAGTAACAGCAATTGCCCTCTCTCTGCAGTACAAGCAGAACTGCACCAGATGGAATTCTACACTCAGGTCTTTTCACTCTACAGAATTAAGTATTTAGGTTTTTTTCCCCATCTTTTAGGTCTGATTCCAAAGTCCAGATTTTTCACTAATGAAACATAAAATTGGTTACTCTAAATTCAGTCCCTAAAAGAAGAACTGAATTTCTTAAATTTAGAATCTAATTAACATCTAAGGATAATCCTTTTATTTATCCTTTATCCCCCTTAAACTTTCAAACTAGAGATATAGGCAACAAAATTAGAATTCTAATAGCAACATAGTATAATAAATTTACCAGCTATATTACCTTATAGCCTCATCTTCCAGCTTCTTTTTTTGTATGAGTTCTGCTTTTTTTCTTTCAATTTCCTTCAACTTGTTATGTTTGATCTTATGAAGTTGTTCAAGGGCTAACTGCTGTGTATTGTAGCTTTTTCTCAGTTCCTAAGGAGAAAATAAAAAGTCAATTATGCCAGTGATTTAAATATTTTTCTTAATGTGTCATTTTCATTAAAAGACAAAAATCTTAAACCACATTAAAGTAAAAATATTAAAAGTTTTAAAAATACCAAAATGGTTAAAAAGTAACTGAATACAATGTATGTTTAACCTATGTAGCCACTGGGGACACATGCCTTTTAAAATAATCTACTTCTGTATTAATTCATTTCTAAGGCACAGAATCTTTACAAACCAATTCTCTGAATTGGTCCATTTTCAATATAAAAGCAATATATTAAAGCAACAGGCAAACAATTTATTATAATATTTTAAGAGGAATTTTGTTCAGTCATATTAATCAAGCACCCAAAATGAATCCAACAAGATTTTGAAATAAACCCAGAAAAAGTATTAATTTTGTTAAGGATTAAAAATAGTGAAGATAGTATCTACCTAGAACCATGACTAGACTAAGCCAAAACAATGCAAAGCATTCCAAACAGAAACTGAGATGAACAACTGCTTGAGCACCTACTTCAGTACCAAGCACTAAAAATGTTCACAAGGAACCCGATCCAAGGCCACCTGACTCCCAAACACAGGCTTTGCTTTTACAGACTTCTCATCTCCAAGTAAAGTACTAAAATGCGGGATGTAGGTAAGGGCCTTGGCAGAAATTTGTGATTGTTCAGCATTTTCTTTTCCTCTACTCCTAACAGCATCTTTCCTCCCTTTGGAAAACAGATCCCTTTCTATGTGGCTTGGATGCCTGTCAAATTCAGTGCACCAGTCACAGCACCTCTCTCTCTGGCCAGAGTGATGGATCCAAAGGACAAACTTATGGTTCAAGAGGAGCTCAAATCCTTTCCTGGGATTCAGATCACTAAGAGAAGAGAAAGAAGTTTTTCTCTAAACTCACTGACCCGAAATTAAGATAGATTAGGGCTGCCCCACTACCACGTGATGCCATCAAGGACAGGAACGAAGTCCACACGGGAAAGAGAAGCGAAGGTTAGGAACAGGGTGGAGAGGGGGGCCTACTGGAGGAACTGCGCGTCCGCTGCCATCCCTCAGTGTCCAGGAACTGCCCCTGTCCAGCAGCTCTCCTACCGTTTTGGTCGGTGGTGCTAGTACTCTTTCAAAAACAACTCTCTTTACCTTAACTATTTTGAACTCAGGTTTTTTTTTTTTAACTTGGAATATACAGAATCCTGAACAACAAAATACCACCCCCTCTCCAAACCTAAAGGAACCAAAAGAAGTTTTATGGCAAAGGTGGGAACTTAGTATTTAGATAGAATGTTTTAGTAAAAAATGTTGGGCTTCTACCCATAAAAAATAACCAACCAAACAAAAAAACCCAAACTCCATTTATTTTCAAAAATAAAATATTTTATAGAAGAACCCTTTTAACTTGACTGAAATGGTAGACCTGATGTAAGAACAGTGTGGTGTCCAGAGACTATGTCCACCATGTCTGAGATTAAGACCTGAAGCTTAAGCAAGTAATACAATAACTGCATTCAGCCAAGTTTCCACACATCTCAGCTTCTACAGCTGTCTTTGTCCCACTTCCTCTAAATTCTAGTGACAATAAAAATAAGCAGTGAAAAGCTATAAAGAAGCAGTGTGGTTTTATGGTACGGACTCTAGGAGCGCAGGACTGGAATAAGACTGCCAAGGGCTGAATTAGGCTCTGTCAGTGACTAGCTGAGCAAACCTAGGACAGTTACTTTACAGCTTTCTCAATTGTAAAACGGGGCTGCTTACAGTACACTCCTCATTTTGAGGACTGAATGGGTTAATGTAATAGGTAAAGTGCTCATGATGGCACTGGGTACATAGATCTTTGGCTGAAATCATAAATGAGGAGAATTGTTAAGTTTAACAGGAGAATAAAGAGGACCCAAATTAATATCTGATTTTAGCATGGCTGCAAAGTTAGCCCTTCAACTTAATTCTTTCAAACACAGCTCTGGGTCTTCCTTTCAAGCCCCATTCTTTCAGTGTCCGAATTGATGGACTTCCTTGGGCTCTGCAAGGCATTCTGTGCATTCCTCAATCACAGCCAAACATCTATCACTACGGCCTCCACTGGAGTGAACTGCTTGACAACAGGACTGTCTTTCGTCAAGGTATTCCCGCCCAGGAAAGAGAAGTCTGGTACACTATAGATATTGAATTAGCATTCATAGGATAAATGATAATGCACAAACAATAGTCTATGCATATTAATATATGATCTAAAAAGCATAAAGCTTGCCAAAATGTTTCCACTAATTCCTATCTCTAGACTCACTCCCTTGGGTGAAGTCACTGGTTCTAGGAGGTCCTGGTTAAACACATCAGTTAACTGAGAACAAGTAAACCCACCGGCACCTATGAACAGAATTGTTCTGTCTCAATAGAGTGACAAATCATCTTTCTCAGGTTAAGGTTAAGAAAGTTTTCTTCTATTCCTAATGTGCTAATAACCTTTTCACTTTTAAATCATAAACACATGTTAAATTTTATTCAAATACATTTTCTGCATCTAATGAGATGAGCATACCAATTTTTTTCTTTATTCTGTTTATATGGCAAATTATAATAAAGATTTTTATATGTCTAATAATCTTGCATGGCTAAGAAAAATCCAACTTGGTCATTGGTCATAATGGATTATCCTTATAACAGAGTTTTGTATTTAACTTTTTAATACTATTACTGTTAAAATAACCTATAGTTTTCGTACCAGATTTTGGTATGTTAATGACAGCTTCATACTATAAGTTGAGAACATTCCCTTCTTTATACTGTGGAATAGCTATACTATTCTATACTGGAATTACTTATTCTTTCAGTAAAAACTCTGGGTCTGGACTCTCTTTTAGGGAGTCAGATTTGAGCCATTTTTGGCAAACTAAAATTTGTTCATTTCACCTACGTTTTTATGTTCATATGCAGAAATGTCATACTATTCTTTTTTTTTTTAAGATTTTATTTTATTATTTTTAGAAAGAGGGGAAGAGAGAGAGTCAGAGAGGGAGAGAGACATCAGTGTATGGTTGCCTTTCACCTGCCTCCAGCCACAGACCTGACTGGAGACCTGGCTTGCAACCTAGTTATGTTGCCCTGGCTGGGAATTGAACCTGTGACCTTTGGGTTCACAGGCTGGCGCCTTATCCACTGTGCTACCAGTCAGGACTTATTCTCTTGTTTTTTAATGTGAGCAACATAGTAATACTTCCTTTTCATTTCCAATTCTCTTTATTTCTGCTTTCTTTCTTTTTAAAATCAAGTCTTGCCAATAGTTCATTCATTTTATTAATCTTTAAAAAAGTAAAATTTTGGCTTTCTTGAGTCTCTGTATTAAATGTCTGCCTTCTGATTAATTTCCATTTTATTTTTCCTTGATTATGCTAGCCTTTTGAACACGTATGTTATAAATTTTCAGCTTTGTTCTCTTACTATAACCATTTAATGTCAAATCCTGATTTACTTGGGTTGAATTTCTACTCTTTCACTTACTAGCTGTGTGACCTTGGGCATTTGTGTGCACCTAATAACATAGCCTCAAAATTAATTTTAAAAAAAGCTAACAAAAAATAAAGTAAAAAAAGACAAACCCATTATCACAACAGATCTTATCATGCTGATCCCTGTAACTGACAGAATAAGCAGACGAGGAAACCAGCAATTCCAATGATCTTGTCTTCACTCTCCCCAAGAGGGCCACAGGCCTTTCAAAGTTGTTAGTTTTTTTAAAAAACAGAATTCAGGGGTCCCGGAACAAAATTAATCTTTACTTTCACTAACCTCTATCTGAAATAAGCATTTTGTTCGATTCTAAACAACAAACCACAGTAATAGTAGCTGTACCTGTGAAATTATTCACCAACAGAAACCACAGATATTTTCATGTTACAGTACAGTTAGCTTGATACATATGTTACATACATCTTAAGTTCAAAATTATGGCATTATCAATCATATCTGTCACCAGATCTTGTTTTTTCATTCATTAATATATTGTAGAAGCACATAATTACAATTTCACAAATTTATTTTAAAAGACTTTAATTTATTTCTTAGAGAGAAAGGAAAGGAGGAGAAAAAGAGGGAGAGAAACATCGACCATTGGCCGCCTCTCACATGCCCCACAACCAGGGACCCGGCCCGCAACCCAGACATGTGCCGAGTGGGAACTGAACTTGTGACCTTTCAGTCCACACTCAGCCCACTGAGCTACACCAGCCCCAGCACAAATTTGATTTAAAAAATATTTTGTAACTTTCACAATTAATTTTCTTTATAATCTTATTAGGTCCACACCTCCTACTATTTTACCCCACCTTGGAGAAAAGAGACTCCCAAAGGAGTCAGTAAATTCTCTGATGGAAGGAAGGGGGAACACTTACATTATGGATTTGGAAAATGTTTTCTCTTACATGTATTATACAGCTTATTCAAGTTTTTATTCACAATCCAAAGGACTAGTGTTCTTGATCCCTAAATTAGTTAACCTATTATCACCTGTGTAAATCACAATCTCACCTTGCCTTTATCCCAGATCCTTGGAAGCACAGGTTAAGAACAACCTGACCCACTGGAGGAAGCAACAACTTCGGTGTTGACAGATTCTACTTTCTCTCTAAGGAAAAGGATCTTCCCAATCATTATCCAAGTCAACAATGGTGACTTCCTAACACACTAAAGATATTTAAGAGATTCATAATAATTCCTTTCCTAATAAGAAAATATTTGTACAGCACATAATTGTTCACAAAGCACTTTCATATACATGCTCTCATTTAAACATCACAACACTCTACAAAGAAAGAGGAGCAGTTATTACCAGCTTACTTCTGTAATTGAAGACAGCAGAGCTTGGAGGTTAAATGACAAATAGTTACTACACAACTAGCAAGTGGCATGGATGAGACCAGAACACATTTCTTTAGCTTCCTAGGCCAATACTTTTTTCATTGTTTCTCACTGCTAAAGATACAATGTTGCATGCATTTCCTTAACAGAATAATGGTCTATCAAATGTCTTATTTTTTTAAAGGACAGGAGTTTTGGGGTTTTTAAAAAAGATTTTACTTATTCATTTTTAGAAGGAGGGAGAAAGAAGGAGAGAAACATCAATTGGTTGCTTCTTGCATGTGCCCTAGCCAGGGACTGAACCCGAGACATAGGCATGTGCCCTGACTGGGAATCGAACCAGTGATCTTTTACTTTGCAGAATGACACCCAACCACTGAGCCATACCAGTCAGAAAATGTCTCATTTTTAAACCACTGGCTTTGCTATTTGTTTTAGTGTGACTTGAGCAAAAGAGTAAAAGTTATCACTGATTTTCTACTTGTTGATTATAGGGTCTAATAAGACATATTTTAAGATACTTTTAATATTACGCTTGTTTCACTATAAGTAGACTAAAGGGGTGATCAGATACTCTACTATCCAAAGGATCACAGAATTAGAACGAAGTGCCTACTTCCTTCAAAACCACCAGGACCAATCCCATCTCACCTGGCAACTGACCTAGTTTTTGTTATCATTCTTACCACCAGCATTCTCAGATTTTCAGTACTGTTTATCCATTGATCTGACCCAATCCCCCAACATTCCTCTCCTCAAACCCCTTCACTGCCCTACAACTTCCTCTTAGTGGTCAGGAGACTCCCATCTGCCACATATCTTCTCTGAATGGAAATTCCCTTGCCTCCTTGCCTTTTGGGCTGACCCCTCAGGGCTGATAAAAGGCAGGCTGATCCTTGCCTTTGTTCTATTTCTTTCCGTCTATTATCACATATTCCACAGAAGTTAGGGTCAGAGGGTAACTCTTTGTTACCATTTACAGATATTACTCCTCCTTTCTCTTAAGAGCTCCATGCTTGTCTGAGGTTAGCTAGTATCATCTACAACGCCACCCTCTCCTTCCTACACTGCATTGATCAGCTGGCCACAGGTCCTCCTTCACTCATCTTTGCCATTTTCCAGGTCTTTGACATCCACATATATGACCCAATCAAAAACTCAACTCTCCATCTAATCTTCTCATTGATGACCTCTTTTACTCCACCTAATTCATCGTTCACATTATTTTATCCTAAATCTTATCATCATCAGAAACTGACTACTGTTGATCACACACTCCATTCTTCAAACATAAATACTTATCCTTCAAGCTTTTCTTAAACTCAGGCCCATTCAGACCTCCATTCTGTTGACCCATCGTTCTCTCTTCATCTGCTACCCTTCCTGCCCAGCCCATACTTCCGAGTTCATCTTTATTGTAACTATTGTGTCGGAGGTTGTAACTCCCTTCTCTCTCCTTCTTTGGCCATGCTTATTAAAGCCTGCATAAACCTATGCCCTAAGCAGCTGAATTTCAGTGGAGAAAAATGACACAATTAGATGTGCCGTTTTCAATTTAAATTCACAGCCGCCAACTGCGAACAGGCATTTAGCATTGCTCAGCACCTCTACCCTTTTTCTCTACTCAGGGTGCGCCTCCACCCCTCACCCCCATCCCAGAGATGTCCACTTCTCTCTCCTGAAACTTCCGGATCTCCCACTCATTCTCCTCACTGCTAGCTGGTAATCTGGCCTCATTAAACCATCAGATGAGAACCCCTTCATCTTTCCACCTCAAAGCCAATAAACTTCCTGCATCTGCACCCACCTTCTTCTAGTCTACTTTGAATTATTCCATGAGGAAGATTCCTTGTCATGGTCCAACTTACTTCTGATTTTAAGTCTTGGGGCTGTCAACTTCCTACTATCCACCAACAAATTTAACTGCATTCATACCCATCTTTCCCCATGTGTTAAACTGGAAGTATTCTTTTTATCTAATTCTTCAATCTATGCTCTGGATTATCTTAATCTGCTTCCTAAGGACTTTGCTCTATCAACCACCATTAATTTTATTTATCTCTCTCTCGCTTTCCTTCCCCCTCCCTTTATTGTCCCCTACAAATCTGTCTTCCTCCCTCCCTTCCTTTTGCATTTAGAAAATAGCCTTTACTTAAAAGAAAAAATTACACAAAGCCAGACTATTCCAATCTGAAATATGTGGTCTTTTGGTGTTTTTGACTAATTTCATCCTACTTTTTTTTCTCATAAACTTTATATGGTACCCCAAAATGCTGTGTGTTTTCTGACTGAGAGCATTTAAAACTGTTCATTCCACATGTATTTATGACCACCAGCTATGCTCCACGCACTCGGTGCTGGTAGTTGCAACGGAGTGTTTGCTTGAGCCAGGCAATCACCATGAGGATGCAGAGTTGCATATGGCTGCCTAACCACCATTTCCATTCCGTCCTAGCAGAAACTGTCTCTTCACCATGTAGCCACATGCCTCACAGAGAACTGATACCACCTCCACGCTGATCTTAAGTTTTCTTTCCTGCCACTAGCTTTATTGAAGTATAACCAACAAATAAAAATTCTATGTATTTAAGACGTACAACGTGATGCTTCAATGTTCGTATTTACTGTAAAACAATCCCCACACTCAATCTAATTAAAATAGCAATCTCCTCACATAGTTACCTCCCTCTCAATGATAAGAACTGTAAGATCTATCCTCTTAAAAAATTTTAGCTACAATACAATATTGTTAACTACAGTCACCATATTGCGCTTTAGATCCCATAACTTACTCATTTTGCATAACCAAACTTTGTATCCTCTGTTCTTCAAGCCTTTCCTCCAAAAAGAAAATTTTCCTTTGACCTCATGCTTTCTTCCCCCTCTTCCAAAGAGTAGTTCACACTTTTTTTTTTTTATAAATTATGTAGTCTATTTTTTTAAAAATGATTTTATCATTTTTCAGAGAGAGGGGAAGGGAGAGAGGCAGAGAGGGAGAAACATCAATGTATGGTTGCCTTTCACCTGCCTCCAGCTACAGACCTGACTGGAGACCTGGCTTGCAACCTGGTTATGTTGCCCTGGCTGGGAATCGAACCAGCAACCTTTAGGTTTGCAGGCCCGCACCTTATCCACTGTGCCACCAGCCAGGGCTTGTTCACACTCTTTTAACCATTTCTCAACTCCTGCTTCTGCTGCAATCCAGCTTCTGCTTATCACTCAATGGGAATGGCACTTTCAAAAACGTCTTCAAAGGTCTCCTTGTTGACAGTTCACCGGATATTTTTCTTACTACATTAACTGATTGCCTGTGACACTTTACCATGATGACTACAGAAGGACCCCATCCTTGCTTTCTGTGACACCACAGCTGGACTCCTGACCACTCTGACAGTACAGGTTGCATCACCTTTTGGTTTCCTAGTGCCCCTGATGAAAGTACCAATAAGAAGGGAAAGGTTGCAAGGTGGGAAGCAGAAGGAAATAAAACAAGAGGTAAGAATAATCTGCTGGCCTGTGCAGAATCAAATACTAAACAAAAAAAGTAATCAGATTTATGTGTATGAGTATAGTCCACAAATCATCATCAAACCCATTTTATAAGTGAAGTAGTTTAGGATTAAATTTTCGTGCAATCTGTAGCAAAAGTTCTCAAATTGGATAATCTGGCCATTTATGCTGCAACAGTAAAGGAAGGCTGATACTATCTTTCCAATTTACCCTACCTTTGCTTCGGTAACAAACGAGTTCTTATCACCTTCCTGTTTTCGCTGTGCACATATACTCTACTGCCTACTGCCATCCATTTTAGTCCTGACTGGGAAGCAGTCAAGTTCTACCATTGCAAGCAAGTGGTACATTTAAAGCACCTTTCTTTCAACGATAGTAAGTTATCATCTCTTCTTGTCGTCAATATGTTCTTTGACTTTTAACTGAAAAAGCATATAAGAAAGCCAATTTTACCATAGGCTAATTGTTATAAATAAGAGTTAAGTTCCTCATCAACAGTATAAGAAAATGACCCTGAATAAAACATTGTTTGAGGACATGGCATATATTAAAACAGGAGTTCGTTGAGGAGTTTTAAATATTCTGTGTGCTATGTACAATAAAATAAGCTATTCATGCAAGCAATTCAAACATTTTTATCTGAAGTGCAAGCATGTCTAACCATGAAGCCTGGGCAACTAGATATAAGTAAAGCTGCCCTGCATGACTGGTTAAGGTTTTCCCATATGCCAATATTGGGAAGCAAGCCAGTACATGCGTGATATAACCTTGCTCTAGGTTTCAAAAGGTAAAAGTTTTATTTTAAACAATGATTTTTAGTGATGTGGCTAAATAATTTAATCTCACACTCCCTTAGCTTTCCTTTTAATTCAATCAGTAATCACCTCATCGGTTAGCCCAACTCATAGGGACATTATAAGGGAACCAGGTAATATTTCTAAGTGTCCTGGGCTCTTCATGAGAGGCCACTCTGGGCAACATACTGATTTCTGGCTTAGACTCAAACAGGCAGTTAGACAGCAGAAGGATGTTGAAGCAAGCAGAAAGAAAAAAGGTCTACATTGTATATTTCAAACAAAGGTACTCAGATAAATGCAAAGAATAGTTAAGTTGTTTTTAAAGAAAATAATAAAGTAACTCAAAGAAAAGGAGCTAGATATTAGAAATTAACCTTAAGTAAGAGGAAGAGGCTGCTGAGACAGCTTAGCAGAGACAGAAGGCACTGAAGAACAGAGTCATCCATATTCCCACACTGTAAGATAAGGCAGATAAAAAGCCAATTAAACTATGTACAAATAAAAAATAATAATGTAGGGAAGTTAGTTTGACTGGCTTATCTGTCCATCAATGGCAAATTACTTGGTTAAATTTTTTCTACTTAACATATACTTGTGTGAAATGCATCATTAACATTATGCACCTCAAATTTCTCCTCCTTAACTGAACCCACGCCTCTTTTCATGGTTTATTCTAAAGTTTGTGTAAGGCTTACTCTAAAAAAGTCAGCGAGGTAAAAGTCAAATAGCTGCCTGAAAAGCTATGTAACACTTTATGCTGTGAGAAAAGGAATAACAAGACTACTCCCAAATTTGAATAATGTACCATCAGCCTGGTTTTTATCTTTTAGTAACTTCTTTCATAGGCTTCAGTGTACAACTAATTCTGCACGGAATGATAATCGTACAGTATATATTTTGGACTTCTCTGTACTCCAGTGAAGAATGAATCATGGGCTTACTTTCATGCAAAGGTTATAATGCCAGAGCATGTTTTATAGATTCACTGATTATTGCATTATTTAACAAAGGTTAATTAAATTAAATTGTAACAAAGAAACAAAAAAGGAATTTAGTGTGTTAGAAGAGCTTTTACTACCAGGACTACTATAAATTTTTCATATTCCCCATTTTAGAATTTCACCTAAGATCATCCTGACTGAGCTTAGTTCTCTAACACCAACAAAGGCAATTATTCTTAAAATGTGTAAATGTCAAAAAATAAAGTCATCAAAAACTAAAACCTATGATAAATGATATGTTTAGTTACACAACACAATGTTTGCACTACAAAGAACATTAAAAAAAAAACCTTGCAATTCTAGTGTAGCTCAAATTATAAATTATGAAAATGTACTACTTATATAAAATAATAGCTTCACTTATTCATCCAATTAAATAAAAATTAGGAATGTAGAAGGTAGCTAAGTAAAAATGAATATAATAAAAGATAAATACCTTTAGTTGGTTGTTAAATGAATCCATCTCTGATAGCTTAGATGCAGTTTCTTTTTCAAGTTCATCTAACTGTTCTTTAAGTCTTTGGCATAATTCTTCCTTTTCTAATGATTTTTTATGAAGTAGATCAAGCCCTAAATCTGAAATACAGACATGAAACAATTTACATATAGTAGAAATTCCTACGTCTTTACAAGTAATTGACATTTATTGTCTGGTCAAATCGGAGTAACTAGAGAAAGACAAAGGGTAGACATGCATAACATGGATCAGCCAGAGAGAAAAAACTCAGTGGTCGTTTCTCCTTTCAGGTCAGATCTCGGGAAGATCTTCACAGAGAAACGTGTAAGCATCGGTTCAGTACGCACAACATATCAGGACTTGCAGTGACGCTCCCCTTGGGGGAAGGCATTTCACCAGTCTGATCCTCAGGCTCTGCCTCCATCCAATGGGCATCCTATCACCTACTTTGTTTATGAGGTGACGGATACAGTGCTATTAGTATCGTCTGGCGGAAAATAAATACTCAACAGCAGCTATTGTGAAAGTAGCTTTTTATTTATTCTTGGTGCTTCCAAGAATAGGGGAAGATTCACAACAAGGACTCAATAAATTTTACTAACTGGATTATTTAGTAATGTTATTTTAAGAGGTTAGAACAGAGAGCTTCATTTTATATAATCCTTTTTTACATAGTCAGGCAGGGATGGAGAAACTAGATGGAAATATATAATGTAGATTACATTACAATAAATTAAAATGGCAATCTTACTATCTATTTAAGTATATGTTTAAATTTTATATTTTTTAAAATAATGAAATCTAGTATAAAACTATAAAAAGATTTTTTAAAGCTAGCATAAAACAAAATGAAACATATGCAGTAAAATGTGAAAAACTCCCCTTCCTATCCCCCAGCTAATTCTTCTCTTAGGCATTTACATGTAGATATGCACATAATCAGCATTTATTTCCACAGAGTTTTAATGAGATCGTGTTGTCTGCATTGCTCAGCAGTTTGTTTTAAATTTAATAACACATCTTACCAATAGAGATACAAATCTAGCTCATTCTTTAACACTACTCCAGGGGAGTTCCACATATGGCTATTCCCTATTTTCATTAATGTTCCCTTTTTGACTAGCATTCAGGTCGTTTCTAATTTTTTTTTAAAGACTTATTTATTATTTTTAGAGAAGAAGGAAGGGAGAGAGGCAGAGAGGGAGAGAGACATCGATGTATGGTTGCCTTTCATCAGCCTCCAGCTATGGCCCTGGCTGGAGACCTGGCTTGCAACCTGGTTATGTGCCCTGGCTGGGGATTGAACCAATGACCTTTAGGTTCACAGGCCGGTGCCTTATCCACTATGCTACCAGCCAGGGCTTCTAATTTTATACTATTTCATAAAAATGCTACAATAAATATCCATGTACGTACATTTTAAATGCACACGTGAAAGCATTTTATAAGGCTCTTAGGTGAAAGAACTGTCATGTTAAAGAATTTGAACACTTTAAAATTTGAGAAACTGCTCAACTGCCCTTCCAAAAAGCTGTACCAATATACAATGATGCCAAAGTACCTGTTTCTATATACCCCCATCAACACTGGATATTATCACTCTCTTTTCACTTCTGCTAACTGGAAGCAAAATAAATAGCATTTTAATTTGCTCTCTCTTGTTAACTACTGAAATTGAGTAACATCTATTTATGTGTTTATTGGCCATCATCTTGAATTGTCTTATCTCATCCTTTGTGCACTTTTCTCCCCTACTGGGGAAAAAATTTAATTTTTAAATTTCTGATCTATAAAACTAAATTCTTGTTGTAATTAAGTGTATATTTCAAATATTTCCTATTTATTATGTCTTCCATCATGAAAAAGTTTTTCATTTTTGTTAGCAAATTATATTTTCCTTCATAATTCTATATATTGTTTGAAGACTTTCTTGACACCAAGATTATAAAACTTTTTCTGTTTATATTTTTTCTAGAATTAGCTTATATGTTCAGTTTCTAATTTTATCCAGAATTTATTTCTGTGCACAGAGTGAGGCAAAGAGTTTCCCTACCTCCTCCAGATAATCAGCTGTCCCTCAGGTCACTTACTGAAATGATAGTGATTCTTGAAAGCCCATCCTTTTCCCACCGACATTAAATTTATCTTATCTTAAATTGTCGTACACACAAGTCTGTTTCTAGATTCTCTATTCAGTTCCATTGTTCTATGTTTGTATTTCTGAACAATATAACACATTATTTTCAGTGCTATAGCTTTCATAACATGTTTTGACAACTGATAGTATCCTCTGCCCACCAAATTATCTTAGCATATTTCCACGATATCAGAGGGAAAACTAGAAAAATTCTTTATGTGAGTCAGAGTTGGATGATGTAAGAGTCTGGCGAGGATGTGACATTCTGCTTAGGTCTATCATTACTATACACTGTTACCCTAGAATCCCACAGGTCTAGCCATATAGTCAGGTCTTCCCCAAATAATTCTTTACAATTCTGGCAGATTTGGCCAAAATGCACATACAGTCTTGTGCTAATGCCAAACCCTGATCTTGTTTAATTGTAGTCTAACATTTTAATTGATTGATATTTGAAATATATGAATAAAAATCTTACCAAGATAAGAAGACATACCACAATTACTATTTTTACTTAACTTTATTAATATAATGCTCTAACATCTGATATTTTTCACATTAACTAGAAGTTTTCAAGAAGACAAAAAACATTATTTAAAACAGAATAATGCTATCTTAAAAAATAACAGAATATGACTGCTACAGTTATTCAGAAAAGAATAAAAGGCAAAATAAACCTTAGAGACTTACCAGGTGTATTACTGAGCTGCATGTTTTTAATTCTTTCATTTAATAACTGTTTTTCAGGTACCAAATAGATAAGCTTATTTTGATGTTCCTTATAAAAAGGAAAAGTAGTGATTAAAACTTTGTAATGTTCACACAATTTTTGAAAATTTCAAAACATGATTTAATCGCTCTTGAAACTTAATATAGTAATAATATATGTACAGTTGTACCCTACTTATAACTTATGAATAAACTAGAAGTACACGGGATTGAAAATACAAATAGTTAAACATAAATCCATTAGAAATGGCAGGCTGAAATTAAAAGGTGGTGAAGAAAGCCTCTGTTAACGGGGTACACCTGGAAGCCTTATGATTTTCGGCACACTGTGGGCAACAAGGCATGTATTATCAGGAAGCCATAACACTCCAAAGTACATATCAAAGAGGGACCTAAAGACTCAGGGATAGCTAAGGAAGCAGTTTAAGTCAGGTGGAAAATGTTATTTGGCCTTTGCCTCTATCTGCTGTGACAATGTGAAAAAACAGCTGATTAACTGCCAGTCCATATAGAAAAAAAATTTGGTAAGAGGACTCTAGAGATACACAATGCTCCCGGAGTCCCTATTCTGCAAACTCTAGTAAATGAACTAGATTCTAATGCATAATAAGTAAGGAACAGAACTATGTCCTGTGGGACATAATCAACATTCTTCTCACAATTCTGAAAAGAATAATGCTATTTCAAAATTTCCTAAGAGTAACAGCAATAACCTTAGTTAAATATGTATGTACATATATATATATATATATGTATATTTAAAACTTAAAACGCAGCGATAAACATCCATTTATGTATAAATATTAAGTAGAATGTAATCAGATGTCTACAAGAGTTTTCAGACGTCTGTGAGCTTCCTGATATTATATATAAGATTGTGCATATTCATATCCTTCTGGGAAAATGGTTCTATTAGCAACTCAAAGGGGTTCTTGACCCCCAAACCAAAACCACTCTATTAGGAAGAATTATTAGTAACTGCTCACATTTTAGGATAATTCAGCAGCAAGAAACCTACCTGAAGTTCCCGTTGGAGCTGCTTGATTTCCATAATTTCTAGGTCACATTGCTTATCCAGAACTTCCAGCTCAGTCTTTTGAGTTTGTTTTCTGAGTCGGACATCTTGAAGTCTGCCTGAGATCTGCTGATGTTTGCCATTCTATAGGAAGAGTATATAAAATATATGGTAAGATAAGATGCTAACAAAAAATTTTACCAGGAGAAGCAATATTTTATTTAAATTTTTAAATGTCATTTATACTCAGTCTAAGAGAAATACCTAAAACCAAGTGGTGTATGTTGTATTATTTGACTCAAGAGATTTGTTAGCAGAAAATGCACCATTTTCAGAGCACAAGAACCCATATATTAGGATGAGGAAGCAGAAATGCAACACCCAAAGTTTTCTTCTGAGTTCAGCATTCAGGCATTAATTTCTAATATTAAAATAGAGACAATCTCAAAGAATAACAAGAATAAGTTTTGTATGTGGCACTTAGCATTATTTTCCTTGCTATTTCTACCTTCTATGCTGCCATGTAATTTCATCTAATTAAATAATACCCATGGGGGGCCTTTTGGCTACAATTCTCTTTTTCCTATAACAATATTCCTTTTCCCCTTATTTCTGAGAATAGCAGAGATTCTCAAAGCAGGCGAAGATGAAGGGTGAGGTGTTTTGGGCTGAATTATGGCCCCCCCCAATTCATGTATACTGTATATCCTAACCCCCAGTACTTCAGAATGTGAGTGTATTTGGAGAAAAGGGCCTTTAAAGAAGCAACTAAGAGTTAAATGAGGTCACAGGAGCAGGCTCTATTCCAATCTGATTGGTGTTGCCATAAGAAGAGAGAATCTGGACACAGAAGAGATACCAGAAGATGCAGCAGCAGAGGAAAGACCATGTGAGGACACAGCAGAGTCCTCAGAGGAAATCAAACCTGCTAACACCTACATCTTGGACCTACAGTCTCCAGAACTGTGAGAAAATAAATGTCTGTTGTTTAAGGCACATGGTCTGTGGTATTTTATTATGGTGGCCTCAGCAAACTATTACAGTGGGGTGAAGAGAAATGAGACCTCTGATATAAACACAATGATAATCAAAATTTGACAGTTGAGAAGTACATTCTAAAGTGAGTATATTGTGTCCATTGCAAAGTGCATGTATCTTCTTTGGCAGGTCTAAGTATGGGCCCTGGTCCTTCTCAGACTCTGCACAATATGCTGCACTACTGCTTGGCACCTTAACCTTCGTAAGGGAAAAAGCATCCATCTTAAGGTTTCTTCCCACATGTTTTTAAGGAAAAGTATATAATCAAGATGACGGTTTAGACAGATACTCAATGAGCTACATAAAGTTCAAGTTTTTTAGGCCTTTATTGTAATACTGCATGATTAATAATCATGGTATACTTTCCTACCCACTTGAAGGCAGAAAATACCACCTTCGTAACTAAAAATACTGTGATAATTTAAAAAATGTTAATTCAAGTCATCCACCAGATTATTAAATAAGACCTAAATTTAGCTCTAACACATGACTACACATGCATTTCTGCAACCTTACTATACTGTCAGATCAGACTTCACAGGATTTTAGAGTCATTGCAGAGCAGCATGCCTTACCCAAACTCTTTATCTTATGGGATCCTAGGGGCATAGAATAGTTATGCCTTACTCAAAACTCCTTATCATTTCTTACCTTGCATTTCAGTCTTTTAATAACCTGACTCTCTGACATCTGGTGCGTAAAAATTACTAATTATAACGGTCAATATTAGCTATTAATTGCAGTGCTATGTAACTGGAAGGGATCGTAACAGATCATTTATTTCAAATTATTTTTTCTCTTTAGCACTAGAACCTTTTCCCAAGCAAATCTCAAGTAAAATCACAGTAAGAGTAAAGCAGACAAACGTGGTGCCTCTGGGCTGGGAAGTGCAGAAGAGCTCGGAAAGGCAAGCACTACCCTGCCGATGTGGCCCTCCCCACCTGCAGCTTCTCCCTCTGCAGGCCAGTCCCAGGGACCAGCGGGAACAGGGTACGTTACCGAGACAGCATCGTGTTATTCCATAGAGGGCCAAGTGAGGCACAAAGAAGGGAAAATGACTTGCCCGAGAGGACACGGTTTATCAGCTTCTGAATTGAGACCACATGATTCTCAGCATTTTGAGTCACTTATCCTTTTTCAGTAAACTATACTGTCCATTTAAAAAGTACATATGAAGCCCTGGCTGGTGGCTCAGTGGATAAGGTGCCGGCCTGCAAACCCAAAGGTTGCTGGTTCGATTCCCAGCCAGGGCACATAACCAGGTTGCAAGCCAGGTCTCCAGCCAGATCCATGGCTGGAGGCAGGTGAAAGGCAACCTTACATGCATGTCTCTCTCCCTCTCTGCCTCTCTCCGTTCCCCTGTCTCTAAAATAAATAAAATCTTTAAAAAAAAAAAAAGCACATATGAAAACATAACTGTTTAATTACATTAAAACATAATGTACTCATGTGGTAGCTTTAAAAAACAATGACATTTTTCAACAGGTATTCCAGCTTCATTCCAATAAATTTCAGTTATTAAATTTGAGCCATACCAGTGCTTCCAACTCAAGATGAAGACTCTTCTTTTTAGAGTTTAATCTGACAATTTCCTCCTGTTCTCTATTCCTTTGATTGAGAAGTTCCTGTCTACGAATTCTCTCCCACTCTAAACGACGTTGTCTTTCAAGTTCCTGTTTTGCTGCCTGAAATAATGAGTTCAAGTTAGTTTCTAAATAAACAATTTTGCATCATTCAAACACTGATGGGATGACAAAATAAAAGCGAGACAGGATGTGAATGCCTATGGGAAACTGGGCAGACCTAGTTTTATCAACAGGCCTAAATTAAAGAATTTCTGCAGAAGTGACTTCATCCATCAGACTTATTGACTGACGCACAGGACCCTCATCTTGTTGTAGTTACTTTTTTCTTAATGAACAAAAGGAGGATTTCATTAAAAAATCATGTTAATGGGAGTAACTACACCTCTATTCTGGTTACCAGGGAAGAAAACAGTTTCTGTTCATAATACTTCAGTGTCGCTGTAATTTACGGCGCTCCATTCCCAGCCCTTCCAACGTAGCCAGTCCTCCCGGGAGCCCCCACAGCCCTGTTAGTCCCAAAGCCGGTGCAAGGCCAGCCTCCTGATTCCTCACCAGACCTTCGACTCCCCACTCTCATCTTTCTTTCTCCCCTGTTCCTTGCTCTCTGAACTCTGGATCCTAAGCATAAGTTCATTTAATGACCTGATCAAACTGACTCTTTTCTCTGGCTTACCAACCTTGGCTCCTCACCCTGCTCTGCCGTCAACTCGTCTTTGAGATGTCACCTGAACACCCCTCCCAGGCAAGATTCGGATTTGCCTAAGTAAGAATGTATGAGGTGGAGGAAAAGCCACCTTTTGTTTAATGTGAAGGAAGTACAGCCACTTATTAAATGTAATGATTTTCTTAGGAATTAAAATAACTTTAAAATAACCTCTCGTCTTTCTATCTCTTTTCTCCGTTCTTCCTCCCGTTGTCGCTCCAATTCTCTCTGCTTCTCCAAGCGTTTTTCTAATTCAAGTTGTTTCTTCCATTCTTGCTCTTGTAATTCTCTCTGTTTCCGTTCCCACTCCTCCTTTTCTTTCTGGGCTTTACGTTCTGCCTCCCTCTGCTGCTGCTCCATCAGGGCCTGGCGTCGCTTCTCCAGTTCCATGTTTCCCCGCTCGTAGTTGGCTTTCCGCTTATCCTCAAAAGTAACTATATAAGTGTATTGTAAGCATCCTCACACATGAAAAGCCTACAGACCCTGCAATCCAGTTTCGACATACTCCTACCTTGGGGCCATCTGAGCCCTATTACTCTTGGATACATATCCTAAGAATAATTTTAACTCAACTGTAAATAGTAAAATATTTTTAGAAAAAATATTTCTAGAAAAAAATTCTAAGTATTTTTAGGGAAAAAAAATTCTAAGTTTGAATCCACCCAAGAAAGAAATGATTTTAACTACTCCTGCCAACAAAAATACTTTTCAACTTTTTTCTCCAAGAACCACCAAAGCTGAATGGCTTTGTATTTGTTTTGATAGGTGCCATTACCTTTTTAGTATTTTAAAATTCCACACATGTATTTTTTCAACCAATATTTAAACGTTTTTAAAAGCTAGATTGCTCTAATATTTTCTCCTAAAGTGGGAGAAACACTTTAACTAGGTGTCTAATACACATATTCTTGCCATATACACACACTCTTTCTCCTGCGTACACTCAATTTTGATAATCTTAATTTTACTGATGTCAAAATGCAACCTGTTCATCAAATAGTTTGTTATAAAAATATTTAAAATGTAAAAATTCTAAATATTCACTTACACTTCAAGGTAAAATTTAAGAGAACGCACTATAAGTACACATCATAGACCCTCAATATTACCTGGTAATTTTTTCTGAGGTTCTTCTTCTTGTATTTTCTGATATGAAGGCAGAGTTCCATTAATGGAATCAATCTGCTTTCCTCCTCTAAGAAAAGCAAACAACAAACAAATTTAGCATCATACAGTCTGGGAATTTTTAGACTTCCAACCACCAGAGCAGGTCAATATGCATAATATTGTATCAACATTAAAGATATTTAAAACACAGTACAGTCCATAGATATTTTCAATGAACAGCAGTATATGGACTATCAAGCCAGAGAGATCTGGATTCAAATCATGGTTCAGCCAATTTCAGTTCTTCGGTAAATTTATTCTAAATCTCTTTGGGCATCAGTTTTCTTATCAATAACACAATGAAAACAAGCTTACTTCTATTATCTATTCCTTCTCGGTATAATTCATTCGGTTCCAATATCAAATGTCAATGTAAATGTTTAACTCTCATTAAACCAGTGGAAATCCCAAAGTACTACGAACATCTGCGAAGTGAGCAGAACCGGCCCCTGCACGTCCAGAGACGCTCACCTGAAAGATGGAGGGACCAGCTCGGGAGGCAACGTCAGGGGCAAGGGCTGCCCAGCTTTGGCCATATCAGTGAGGTGCATCGCAAGGATAAACTCGTCCGCTTTTAGCTGCCCATCACCATCCATGTCCGCCAGTGTCCTGAAGGAAATGTGAAAATTCACAGCTGAGAAAGGAAACCTCCGTTTGGAGTAAAATAATTTCAAAAGAATTTTTGTTTTTAATTTTAAAAATGATAGTAAAATAGTCGCTGTAACCTATTTTAGTGAAATGTATAGAGGTACAGAGAAGTGAGCTAATATTTGCCCTTAATTTCATATCACAAAAGAGAGGAAAAAAACTTAAATAGAAAACTATTCCTTCTGAAAAGGTAGACTGTCTTTTTCTTTTTTCATGGTTAGTTCACCCATAAAATTACATTTAATTCTACATTAAAAATGAGGTATTTTTATCTCTTCCTTTTTTTAAAAAAGATTTTATTTATTATTTTTAGAGAGAGGGAAAAAGAGAGGCAGAGAGGGAGAGAGACATCAGTGTATGGTTGCCTTTCACCTGCCTCCAGCTACAGACCTGGCTGGAGACCTGGCTTGCAACCTGGCTATGTGCCCTGGCTGGGAATCGAACCAGGGACCTTTGGGTTTGCAGGCCGGCACCTTATCCACTGTGCCACCAGCCAGGGCATAAAATGAGATATTTTTAATTCATGGATGTAGAATTCTATAGAAGGCATTCTATAAAAGTAAACTAGTTTTGCTTGTAAAATAATTAAATGCCAAAAGCTCAAGAACAGCACTGCACAATTTTATTTGCTTCTAAGGTTGTGTTAACTTTCAAATAGCTACTTTTACAGAATATCTTTGAGACATAAACTTTTACAGAAATAATACCTTTCTTAAAATAGAGGATGTGAAGTTAAAAATCATAATTAATAAACTCACCAAATAGTAGCTAGCTGAGTTTGAGAAAGATTTGACTGAAGAAGGGCATTTCTAGCTTGAAAACCTGATTGGGTGGGAAAAACATTTTTAAAAGAGGAAAATTCTTCAGTCTCTTTAAAGTTACACAAACGTAAATAACTGTACCTATAAAATAACACTGCTGCTATCCTGGGAACTTTTAACATCAAGTTTTTATCATGTGCCAGGCACTCAGTATTTAGTAGCAATCAAAACAAACCCATTCCCTGCCCCCAAGGAATTTAAAATCTAGAATTAATGAAGCCAAATGCTCCCCTATCCTTCCAGAAGACAACAGTACACAGGTGGCTGACAGGAGACACCAGTTCACACAGCATTTCGAGGCCAAGGTCTAGAGCCTCCTGGTAAACCCATTGCCGCTGAAAGCGCAGCTTCCTTAGCACTTTCAGATCTTCTCTTACCTCTCTGATCAGTCCTTTGTCTTTACTCTTCCTCTAGACTTATAAACGCTATCATTCCCCAGGAACCTAACGTGGACATCCTTTTCCATCTGTTCATACACATTCCTATGACTGTACATAGGCCTGAGGCCAGTGATTCCCAAATGTACATCGCTAGGCCAAATCTCTAAGTTCAGACTTCTATGTGCAATTGAAAAACTCCCTTAGGTAATTCATAAGGATCTCAAACCAAACATGTATAAAACTACTCTCTCACACCGTATCCCCATCAGCCTAACCTTCGCCCAAACCATTCTTCCTGTCTTCCCTTCTCTATAGCATCACTGTCCACTCAGTGGATCAAGCCAGAAATCAGAGTCATCCTTGGTCCCTCCCTGTCTTGTGCACCCGCATGAAACATCAAGTCATTGCGCATTGGGCACTTCTCACCTATTAAGTCTCAATTTAATGTTACCATGTCAGAAGGCCTTCTCTGTCCACCCTATCGCTTCCTTCTCTTTTTCTTAGTATCTCATATCACAATCTGTGACGTGACATTTATTTGCTCATTTACTTGTCTGTTTCCCCTGTACTAAGTTCTATAAGGACAAAACTATGACTGCTTTACTCATTAATGTTTGCCCTATGCCTGGCACGTAGACACTTAATAAGTATTTGCTAAAGTAGATGAATAAAGTTTAATCCAAGTAGTCTACCTAAGGTGCAGTGGCAACTTACATGACAGCATCTGATAGTATAATAGCTAACACCCACTGAATGCTTACCATGTACAGTAAACTGTTAAACTTTTCTCTCCATCAGTGAGAAAACCCAACTATGTTTCTGTAACATATGTTCCTGATTTTCAGGAAAATACTCCAGAACAGAAAATCCATGTCTGCATGAGAGCAGCATTCACTACTGGTGCGCTACTCTGAGAGGTTTTCTGATTACAGATGAAATCACATGGCTTCTCTAGGAAGGTCTCTCTGGTCAGTGCAGCAGGGTTGGCTGAGCCATGACACCAGGGGAGCCAGGCGCGAGTCTCACTCAACAATTATTCCTCAGTGAGGATGTTTGTGTCAAAAGGAGGATTCTTCCAACACACAGAAATGGAAGGCTATTTCAAGCATGGAAAAGGGTTCTTCAGCTCTTGGACAAAGATAACAGAGTCGACAGAGCAAATAGGCCCAAGAAGGAACGTAAGTGGTTACAAGCATACTCTTGGGGGCTTAAATGCCTGCAGGCAAAGTCTGAATAATACAAAGGGCTACACAGAGGCGGCAGAGTGCTTACTTCACTAAGAAAAGCTCACTTGAACGTGTATGCCGGTTGGTCTGCCAATCCTTTGGATATCCTATTTCCTGTGCCTGTGATACCAGCCTCTCCATTCTCTACCTGGCAGTCTATTTGTCCTCTTAAGACCCAGCTCATATGTCCTTCCTTCTATGAACCTCTCTTTTATATCCTCAAAGTTAGTTACGTTCTCATCTATATTAATGATAGTACTTATAAAGTACTAAGCAAATTCTGTGATCATGGAATCTATTACTATGGGCTCTTCAAAGATATGCGCCATGTCTTCCTTCTCTGCATTCCAGTACCTCATAGAGTGCCTGGATGATATGTGACTCAAGAAATATTTGAAAAAAGAAAAAAGAAATATTTGAGTCAATGAATTAATTTAAGTAATTCATGATTAAGTTTTAGGAGAAAAAAGAAGAAGGGGAAAATCAGACCATCAACATTCACCGAACAAAGCATAACCTAAAAGGCTAAGTCAGCCCTGTTCTCACACACCTGGGGACACCAGAAGCAACTTCTCTTTTCAAAGCAAACCGATCCTTCCCCTAACTACGGATACACAGCTTTAGTCTTGTAGGTCTTAGAATAATAATATTCTCTAAAAACTAAATAATATACAACGTTACACAATGTGGCATATACAGATAAAGTAATGTTAGGCGGTCATTTTCTTCACATTCCAACCCACCTTTGTTTACACTTATATTTGAAGCACATACATACGGCATACTAAAACCTTAAGTGTACTGATGGATGAGTTTTTACATGGGTATGCACACATGCAACCAACACCTGTATCAAGATACGGAATGTTCCCAGCACCCCAGAAGGTCTGGGCATGGTCCCTTTACAACAGAGTAACTACACTACTCTGATTTCTATCACTACCAACTAGGCTTTCTGTCCTCCAGCCTCATATAAATGAATTATATACTGTGGATCTTGTGTGCCAGGTTTATTTCATTCAATACAATATCTGTAAAATGCATCCATGTTGTTGCAAGTATCAGAAGTTCATTCATTTTTATTGCTGTATTGTTATAAAGATACATCACACTTTATTTAACCATTCTCCTATTGATGGACATTAAGACTATTTCTTTTTTGGGTATTTTTGATGAAGTGGCCATTTTAGTCTACTTTTGTTAATCAGAATAAAGAAACTACTTTAATGCCAGATAGGTCCCAAACAAATTCATTTTTTCAAAGAATGAGAATCATGACCTTGTATTAATCTCAAGAATGCCTGAATACCATATTTCACAGAATCTAAGATGCCATCAATTATAAGACGCATCATTATTTTATATGATACAAAGAAAGAAAAAACATTGCCAATAAAACCATGACACAATGGTAACACACCACTGATAACATTCCAATTTCAGAGGTTAAAATTTTTTTTAGAAAAAGGTTACTTAAAAATATAGCATACCTGTGGAAAACAGTATGGGGTTTCCTTAAAAAACTAAAAATGGAACTGCCTTTTGATCCAGCAATTCCACTACTTGGACTATACCCAAAGAATCCTGAAACACCAATTCATAAGAACCTATGCACACCTATGTTCATAGCGGCACTATTTACAATAGCCAAGTACTGGAAACAGCCTAAGTGCCCATCAATGGATGAT